>JAVJIF010015761.1:0-88102 GCA_038442645.1 Agave tequilana
AGTAAAGGTCTCATACTCTTCCCTAAGAAGAGAATTCAATAGGATTGCCGCCTTATCCTCTTCATTGATTTCACGTCCACATTAACTAGATCTGTAAGAAGCTTCAATAGGATTCAAGTGTTCATTGACAGAGCATCTTCTTTGCATCTGAAAACCATAAAGCTTACTCTTCAACTGTTATAGGTTATCAAAAAATACTACAGACAAAGCCTCAGACGCGAAATCTCCCAGATGCGGAGATAGCTTCCAGTCTCAGACGCGAACCTCCCAGACGCGAACTTCCCAGACGCAGACCTTGCGTTCCAATGTCAACGTGGAGGTCGCCAGATGCGGACCTCGCGTTCCAATGTCAGACGCGGAGATCGCCAAACGTGGACCTCGCGTCCTTTCTCAGTCAAACGCGGAGATCGCCAGACGCGGACCTCGCATCCTTTGTCAGACGCGAAAGTCATCAGACGCGAAGGTCGCGTTTCAAACCAAACGCGAGCCTGAGCAGCTCCGCGTTCTGACACAGACGCGAACCTGTGAGCTCCGCGTCTCAACATCATCAAGCGAGGTCCGCGTCCAGCGCGAGACCCGCATTTTTTTGCTATAAGAGCCACAACTTGGTCAGTTACACCCCATTTTCTCTCCACATAATGAGGAAATAACTTCCCATTATGGAGAGATTAAGGAGTTGGTTACACCCCTCCCATTATGGAGAGATTAAGGGATTGGTTACACCAATCCCTCTATAAATAACTATGAATAGCTAGAGAAAAGAGAAGGGGGGAGCTCGGAAGGAGTGCTGGAGAATACAACTCTAAAAAAAAGGGACCCCGGGGGAAGGGACCTCTACAAAAAGAGGCTCAGGGGGAGTCCTGATGGAGGAATCCAAGAAGCCTTGGGCAGAGGAGGATAGCTACCTCACCAGAGTTCGGCCCCGAAGCTCTTGCAGCCTGAGAAGAGTTCAACTCTTTTTTTTAACTTGCTAAGGTCAAATTCTTAAATCTCTTTGAGATTCCATTACTGATAGGAGCTGTGCTACTCCACCAGTAGATCCAAAGAGAGGATCAAAGAAACTTGATGTTCGGCCGGTCAACGGAGAACAAGACTCACTCTCCACCGCCACATGAAGAACCCAGCTTTAAATAATGAGGAGAATCAATCAAGAGATTTCCTCTCTTTTGTAATCGGATTGTATCCGTTGTAATCTTCTATTCAAGTAAAAGAATTTTGCAATTGCGATCTTTTCGACGCGTACAAAAGATGGCGACTCCGCTGGGGATTATGCTCTTTCTCAACCAACGAGAAAGTGGTGGCGCAAGCCGACGTCAAGATGCTTGGATTCACAGTCGAATCGCTTGTGATCGAATTCGACTAAGAGAAGTTGAACTCCTCTAAGCTTCAGGAGTCTCCCGTGGAGATAAACATGGTCAGCCCCAACGTCTTTTCAGAGACCCGCGCCATGACCCATGGTAAGATGGCAATAGAGACCAATCTCCCCTCCATCCTTTTTATCAAGGCACTTCCAGTTCCGAATGTTGGGGTTCTCAACAACCTCGGCAACTCAATCGGAATGCCGAGAGACGGCGAAGGCATTGCACTCATCGTCGCAGATAGGAGTGGCTGCAACAGCATATGTGGCCCGCATCAATGTCTCCTACGAGACCCGCGAGGCCAATGATGATGAAGGCAAATCTCGCCGCAAAACTCCTTCCAAGGCTCAGCAAACTCGATTTGCAGGGAGTTCACATCAACTCCTGCGAGCCAAACAGATTGCTGATCGTCGACAAAGACGTCAAGTTCTCCATCAGCAAACAGAGCTCGCTTTCACCCTCGCTTTTCGGCATCAAACGCGAAGTTCGCTTTTAGCCCCGCATTTCTGCAAAAAACGCGATGCTCACGTTCAGAGCTGCGCGTTTCGGCGCCAAAATGTGAAGTTCGTGTCCAGCCTCAAGCTGTGCAAAAACGCGAGAATGCGCGACCCACGTTCAGCCTAAGGCCGCGCCAGAACATGGCCTTAGCCTGCGAGAGTCACTGACAGTGTTAATGGGTGACCTTCGCGTTTCTATTCAGAAGCGCAAGACACGCGTTCAGCAGGAGACTGCGCCAGAATGAGATCATCGCGTTTCACTTCAAAAACGCGAGGTTCGCGTTCAGCCCCAAAGAGGCCAAGTTCAAATATGAACTGAGACGCTCTCATCCCAGGGGTCGAGCGCCATTGCGAGCAGTTCATCTCGGCGGTGCTATTTGATTGTCACTGCAACTTTCAGATGACTGAGCCGCCAGCCTGTAAGGCTTCAAACTCAAACTCCTCAAAAGACACAGACCTCGCGTTCCAATGTCAGACGTGGAGATCGCCAAACGCGGGACCTCGCGTCCTTCTCAACCAAACGCGGAGGTCGCCAGACGCAAAGCTCGCGTTCTAATGTCAGACGCGGAGGTCAGACCTCGCGTCCTTTCTCAATCAAACACGAAAGTCGCCAGACATGGACCTCATGTCCTTCTCTGACGTAGAAACACGAGCCTGAGTAGAAGGTTACTAAAACCTTGAGGGACTTGGTTCCATCCACTCCTCCAAAATCTCCTACCAATTCTCTTCCATAGAATGGTAGGCCACAAAAGTACCTATGTTCATTCCTCCAATGAAATGAACTGGATTTGTCATGTTAACAATAAACCTCTGACAAACCAGATTTTTCAATCCCCAGTTGATTTTGTCACGTTAATATTAAACCTCTGACAGTTCATTTTATTTTTCACAAAAATCCCCTACCAATTCTCTTCCATAGAGTGGTAGGTCCACAAATACATCATTGTTAAGTTTAATATCAAACCTCTGACAGTGGAAAGTTTCAATACTCCCCAGCGAGTACAAGCCTCGCTTGTCGCTCCTCTACATGGAGTCACAAATCAATGATTGTCAAGTTAATACTACACCTCTGACATTCCAAACTCCACTTGTCAATTCTCATCAATAGAATGACAAGTCCTCAAAATTGCTCATATCGCAAACCAACTACTGTCATGTTAATATTACACCTCTGACAAACTACTGTTATGTTAACATTTACACCTCTAACAGTGATTGAGTGCTGCAAGTTCAATATTAAACCTCTAACAGTTACTTTTCCTCAGGCTTCCATATCGAAGCTGAGACGAGCGATGCTAAGTTTAACATCATACCTCTAGCATCCAATCTATTGTTAAGTTCAACATTACAACTATGACAATGACTTTCCCTCGAACTTTCGTATCGGAGTCGAGATGACCAATGCTAAGTTAACATCACACCTCTAGGATTACCTCCACTGTTAAGTTTAACACCACCTATGACAGTGATATCTTCAGTCTCCCCAATGAAACTGAAGTTCTTATGGAGCTAAGTTAAACAGTACACCTCTAGCTCACATCCTGTCAAGTTAATATCACACCTCTGACAAGATTCAATTTGATCCATTAAGTTAATATCACACCTCTGACGTAAAGAAAATATTTAGATCCCCGATGGGTCTAGTCTTACTTGTCATTCCCTTCAATAGAATGACATGTCCACTTAAATTGCTTAAATAGCAAAATCCCATTACTGTTATGTTAAACATTACACCTCTAATAGTAAATCTTTATTTTTTAGGGAAATCAATATTTGTCATGTTAACAATTACCTCTGACAACTCATTCCCTAAAATCCCCTCCAAAATCCCTTACCGATTCCCTCATGGAATGGTAGGACCACAAAAAAAACCTGTGACTATTTTTCCAGTGAAATAATCACAGATCAAACATGCCAACTTAACATTTATACCTCTGGCATATTCACTGTTAAGTTAACATTAAACCTCTAACAGTGATTTCTCTCAATTCCTCAGTGGAATAAATTACAAATCGAACCTGTCATGTTAATATCACACTCTGACAGTAAGGCTTTGATGTTTCCCTGGGGGCAAAATCTCAACTTGTCAGTCCTCTTCAATGGGATGGCGAGTCCACCAAACTTGCGCAAATCGCAGAATATCTCGGTCAGTTAACATCACACCTCTGACCAAAATTTCAACTTGCCAATTCTCTTCAATAGAATGACAAGTCCACTCAAAATACTGTTATGTTCAAATCACACCTCTAACAGTAGACAAGTCTCGGTCAAGTTAACATCACACCTCTGACAAAACTTGCTCAAATCGCAAGACAACTCTCGGTCAAGTTAACATCACACCTCTGACCAAAATTTCAACTTGTCAATTCTCTTCAATAGAATGACAAGTCTACTCAAAATACTGTTATGTTAATATCATACCTCTAACAGCAAACTTTCATTTCTAGCAGAGTTCTAGTCATGTTAACACTAAACCTCTGATAATAGACTCTGGCATAATCCCCAGCGGATCAAACTCCACTTGTTATTCATCAATAGAATAGCAAGTCCACAAACTTATTCAAAACACAATCCAGATCTCACTGTCAAGTTAACATCACACATCTGACAGTAACCTTCTCAAATTCCCTCGATAGAGTTATTTAATTTGCTAAGTTAATATCACACCTCTGGCAATTAAAGCTCTTTCAGAGAAGCTTTGAGCGTGAACTTTGCGTCTCAAGTACAGAGCCGCATCTCAATGAACTTAAGAGTTGTGTCTCAACAGCAAGTAAGGCTGTGTCTCTACAGAAATTGAGAGCCACGTCTCTACAAATAATTGAGAGTCGCATCTCAACTTTGGTGAAGCTCGCGTCTCCACTTGATCAGTGTGCCAGAACTGCGTCTGTGAGAGCTGCGTCCTCTCTTCCCCCCAATACAAAGAGTATGTCTCTGCTACTGCAATCAGTTCAATAGTATACTGGCAGAGGCAATTGACAACTCCACCGGTTCAACAGTACACCGACAATCACATTACAAACGATCTTTCTTGGAGGCTTCAAACAGTTCAATAGTACACTCACGAAGACCAGAACCCAGACAAGATTAAGCTCGAGACTGCCTCTCAGAAGAATGCCAATCTGATTACAGGAAGTCCCGATTCAACTGAAGTCCAAAGTATTCTGAAATCCGTCTCAGTCAACCACGGAGTTTCGAAAACTTTGGAGGGGTTCTGTAGGATATCAAAAAATTACTACGGACAAAGCCTCAGACGCGAACCTCCCAGATGCGGAGATAGCTTCCAGTCTCAGACGTGAACCTCCCAGACGCGAACTTCCCAGACGCAGACCTTGCGTTCAATGTCAAACGTGGAGGTCGCCAGATGCGGACCTCGCGTTCCAATGTCAGACGCGGAGATCGCCAAACGCGGACCACGCGTCCTTTCTCAGTCAAACGCGGAGGTCGCCAGACGCGGACCTCGCATCCTTTGTTAGACGCGAAAGTCGTCAGACGCAAAGGTCGCGTTTCAACTCAAACGCGAGCCTGAGCAGCTCCGCGTTCTGACACAGACGCGAGCCTGTGAGCTCCGCGTCTCAACATCAAAGTGAGGTCCGCGTCCAGCGCGAGACCCGCATTTTTTGCTATAACTGAGCCACAAACTTGGTCAGTTACACCCCATTTTCTCTCCACATAATGAGGAATAACTTCCCATATGGAGAGATTTAAGGAGTTGGACACACCCCTCCCATTATGGAGAGATTTAAGGGTTGGTTAGACCCCAATCCCTCTATAAATAGCTATGAATAGTTAGAGAAAAAGAAGAAGGGGGGAGCTCGGAAGGAGTGCTGGAGGAATACAACTCTAAAAAAAAAAGGACCCCCGGGGGAGGGGACCTCTACTAAAAGAGGCTCAGGGGGAGTCCTGATGGAGGAATCCAAGAAGCCTTGGGCAGAGGAGGATAACTACCTCACCAGAGTTCGGCCCCGAAGGTCTTGCAGCCTGAGAAGAGTTCAACTCTTTTTGTTAACTTGCTAAGGTCAAGTTCTTTAAATCTCTTTGAGATTCCATTACTGATAGGAGCTGTGCTACTCCACCAGTAGATCCAAAGAGAGGATCCATAAGAGAAACTTGATGTTCGGGCGGTCAACGGAGAACAAGACTCACTCTCCACCGCCACGTGAAGAACCCAGCTTTAAATAAGAGGAGAATCAATTAAGAGATTTCCTCTCTTTTGTAATCGGATTGTATCCGTTGTAATCTTCTATTCAAGTAAAAGAATTTTGCAATTGCGATCTTTTCGAGCATACAAACTGCGATCGCGATTCTATACTTTTCGTCAGATACTTCTTCTCTAGGATCTCCTACAGCTATCTCGTAGATGTCTCATGCAATACCTGATACTTGATGTCTTATGTCAGACAAGACCTGATCAATCCACACACCGAACGGTTCATCTTGTCCCAATCTTCTTCCGTCGTTGATGCGCACTTCTTCTCAACCGTAGAGTGTCTTCAAGGTTGATGCCGTCAGTGCATCCATAACCTCACACCTCCACATACCAAAGCTGTTCGTGCCGTTGAACTTTACCACATTAATTCTTGGATGTGGATTCATGGATCTCACCGATGTACTTTCTCCAGCCATCTTTCAACTGATTCCTCAAAGCAATGCGGAAAACAACGGAGTTAGATAAAACAAACTAGATAAAGACAGGATCTTTACCTCCACACGAAACCCTCGAAGAGTTTCCGAAGCAATCTACTCCTCCAAATTGATTCCTCGAGCAATCTACACGCTGTTTTTGAGATCGACACACGATCCCACAAACAGTCCCAACGCTGCTCTGAGATCGACACACGATCTCCGCCAAACAGCAACTGATGCCCTTGAATCAACACGCGATCCCACGCTGAACCTGAGATGCTATGATACCAATTATTGTGGCGCGGGGACAACAACCTCTCTGAGAAATCCGCCCACCTGGCGGAGACTTGATGCAGCTGAAGAAGCAAGCAACACAACAAGAACAACGAACAACAGAGAATAGCAATCAACATAGTATTTAACGAGGTTTGGCAACGTGCCTACGTCCTCGGGCAAGGGAGAGAGATTTTATTGATTCAACAATCAATACAAACTAATACGGAGGGAAACTTGAGGGAATTCTTAGGGATACAATACATAAGGGCTCTAGCCCCTATTTATAGCCACAGAGTCCCTGAATTTAAGGAAACCCAGATTGAATTCGATCACATCCAAAAAGAATCCGAATCCCAAAAGGAAAGTCAAAACGCGCCTGTCGGTCGACCGGCGGTCGATCGACCCGTGTCACGGTCGACCGCGCCGGTCGACCGGCCGGTCGACCGGGCCAACCGAGAGCAAGGGCCTGTCAGTCGGTCGACCGGGCGGTCGACCGTAATGTGCTGTGCCGTTCGTGCAGCCGGTCGACTGTCCCCCACCGGTCGACCGGTCGGCCGGCGGTCGACGGAGCACAATTTGGCCTGCTCCAATGCGTCATTTCTCGCTCCTTGATTTCGATCTCTGCGCTAACTTCCTCTCTACTCCTCTATCTCCTCTCTCCCACACCTTATGCACAAGGCTCCACTGGCAGTCCCACTGTACGCAATGACTTCCCATACTGAAGACATAGGAAACCCGCTTAGTATACAAAAAGCGTATTTTGTGAAGTCCTGGTAAACTCGATACCAGCATCTCTGCAATGTGGATCCTTTTATGCATTGCATTCTGTAGTTATTTATTTACATTTTGCAGAAAACATTGTCGACCCATCTGTTAGAAGAAGCAGTCGATTCGAACAACGACGTGGGAATGTTCGAGGTACAAAGGATTGAAAAAGAGAATAACTGCCTGAAACTGTTAGCACAAGAAGAACTAGAAATATGAGGAGGAGGAGTAAGGAGCAAGAACACAAAAATTTCTTTCTATCAAACTCTTGCTCACTCATTTCATTCAAGGATGACAACACTATTTATAGACTCCTAATGACTCTTGAGATTCCACACACATTGGAATTTCACACACAATGACTCTTAAACTTCCTCACAATGACTCTTGGTAATTACAAACTACATAATGCATTTGACCTCTCATCTCCTTAATTAATATTGTATTGGGAACTCCAAGGGACTTTGTTTGAGTTTATCTTTCAACAAATTCCTCCCTTAAACTCAAACATTTTTCATCCTTCATTCCAATCATCTTCTTGCAATTTTCGAATAGCGCTGTTGGTAGCGGCTTTGTAAAGATATCTGCCACTTGATCACGACTCGCAACGTGACTCAGTCGCACTTTACCTTTCTTCACATGTTCCCGTATGAAATGGAAACGAACATCTATATGTTTACTCCTTTCATGGTGCACCGGATTCTTTGCCAACTCAATTGCTGATTTGTTGTCAACTCGTATTTCGGTCGCTTCGTTTTGCTGGAGTTTTAGCTCACATAGCAAATTTCTCAGCCAGATTGCGTGACACACGCACCATGATACTGCCACATATTCTGCTTCGCATGTTAATAAGGTTACTATTGGCTGCTTCTTTGAGACCCATGTGAAAGCTGTGTCTCCCATATAAAACACATATCCCGATGTGCTTTTTCGATCATCTATATCTCCGCACCAATCACTGTCGGAGTAACCCACCAGTTTGTATTCATGTGTCTCCGAGTAGAATAACCCGAGTGATACAGTTCCTCGAATGTATCGAAGAAATCCTCTTGATAGCCTTCAAATGTGAGTATTTCGGTTCCTCCATGAACCGACTTACTATCCCGACACTATATGCAATGTCAGGCCTTGTGCATGTGAGATACCGTAGGCTCCCAACTAAGCTCCGGTATTTGTTTGCATCCACTCGATCTCCTTCATCAAATTTTGAGAGTTTCGCACAAGTTCCATCGGTGTTGCTACGGGTTGCAATCTTCCATCTTGTTTTTCTTCAAAATGTCTTTTGCATACGCCTCTTGGGACACAAATATTCCCGATTTTCCTTGCTTAACCTCAAGACCAAGAAAATACTTCATCAGCCCAAATCTATCATCTCGAACTCCTGAGTCATCGCTTCTTTGAAGTCTTTTATCATCTCCTCATTATTCCCATGAATATGAGATCATCAACATAAAGAGCAACAAACAGCAAGTTACCTTTTTTTCTTCTTCACGTATAATGCATGCTCATGAGGACATTGCATGAACCTGTTTCCCTTTGAGATAGGTGTCGATTCGGGTATTCCATGCTCGCGGCGCTTGCTTCAGCCCATATAGCGCCTTCTTTAACTTCAACACTTTTTTCTCCTTCCCGGCTTTTATGTATCCAGGAGGTTGCTCCACATATACTTCTTCTTCAAGCACACCATTTAAAAATGCTGACTTCACGTCCATTTGATAGATTGGCCACTTGAATTGTGCTGCTTGGGACATAAGAAGCCGAATTGTCTCCATCCTCGCGACTGGAGCAAAGACTTCATCATAATCAATCCCAGCCTTTTGTTTATACCCTTTTGCTACTAGACGTGCCTTATATCTTTCTATCTCACCTTGGGCATTCATCTTTTTCTTATACACCCATTTACTCCTATGGGTTGATGTCCTTTCGGCAGCTCCACAACTCCCAAGTTTCATTCTTTCAATAGCACTTATTTCTTCATCCATCGCGGCTTGCCATTTCTTATCTCTCACTGCTTCTTCAAAAGTGATATTCTCAGCATCCGCTAGAAGACATACCAAGTGTAGTTCGCTTGTTGTCTCGTATAGATCTTGCAAGCTTCGCATCTTCGGTTGTCTTGGTTCTTCTTCATCATCAGATGTCGGAGGGCTTGTCTGTTTGATTATCGGTGCAGAGGTTGATTCTTCTATTTCTTCCTGCGTTACCTCTTTTTTGTTGTTCCAATCCCATGCGCTTTCTTCATTCACTTGCACATCTCGGCTTACAACCACCTTTTCTTCGATCGGGTCGAATAACTTGAAAGCTTTTGTCTTCTCGTCATACCCGATGAACACGTACTTCTTACTCTTGTCATCTAGCTTGGTTCTTCTTTGATCCGGTACGTACGCATAGGCCACACTACCGAATACTCTCAAATGTGATACGGTGTGTTTTCGTCCGCTCCAAGCTTCCTGGGGTGTTTGATCTCCCATCTTCGCATGTGGGCACCGATTTTGCACATACACAGCACATGCACCGCTTCTGCCCAAAATCTTTTGGCATGTTTTTGCTCTTCAATATCGACCGAACTATATCAAGAATAGTCCGGTTTTCCTCTCGGCCACACCATTTTGCTGAGGTGAGTATGGTGCAGTCAAGAATCTTCTGATTCCTTGTTCCTCGCAGTAGCTTTTGAAAGCAGTTGACATGTACTCTCCGCCTCTGTCCGATCGTAAGGCCTTGATATAAAGACCAGTTGTCTTCTCTACTTGCATCTTGAATTTCTTGAACACCTCGGGTGTCTCGGACTTTTCTTTCATGAAGTAAACAAGTCTTCCTTGTGTAGTCATCAATAAAGGTGATAAAGTACCTCTTCTCACTGAATGACTTAGGTGTGATCGGGCCACATATATCGGTATGTACCAACTCGAGAGAACTCCTTGCACGATATTCCGCCCTTTTTTTTTGAAAAGTGTTCCTTTTTTTTGCTTGCCAAGTACACACCCTTCGCAAAATTCTTGGTGTAGTCCATATCTGGTAACCCGTGGACCATATGCTTCTTTGCTAATTCTGTTAGGCCGCCATAATGTAAGTGTCCGAACCGCAAGTGCCACAACGAGACTTTGTCATCCATGTTGACTTGCAAGCACCTTTCTCGCACACTTCTCAAGTTGAGTTTGAACATCCGATTCTTGGCCATCTCCACTCGTGCAAGTAACCGGCCTCCTTTGTCTTTCAAGTGTAACATTCGATCTTTCATGAAGATCGAATATCCCTTCTCTAATAGTTGGCCCATGCTAAGGAGATTACTTTTCATGTCAGGCACATAGTAGACATCCTCAATTGTCCCTTCTTTGCCATCCTTTTGAGAAAAGCGTATTTTTCCTCGGCCTTTGACTTGAACCTTCGACGCATCTCCAAATGACACGTGCCCATCTTCTATCTCTTGGATCTCCATAAAGAGATGTTTGTGCCCACTCATGTGATTGCTAGCGCCTGTATCGAGATACCAGACCGAGTCGCTATCAGGAATAATGTCTTTATAGGCCATCATGAGAACACCATCGTCTCTTATCTTCTCTTCCGTGACTAGTTTCGCATTTTCTTCTATCTTTTTGTCGGAGTAGCACACTTTTGCGTAGTGTCCATATTTGCCGCATTTGTAGCACTAGACATTTTGACGATTTGACGGCCGCCTCTACCACGACCGCGTCCTTGACCACGCCAATTTTGTTGGCTCGGCTGGTCCTTTTCTTTCGAGTTGTCTCCGCATCCGCAGCCTCTACCGTGACCACGACTTCCACGGTCGCGTCCTCGACCACGCCAGTTTTGCTGGGCATACATCGTCTTGTCCTCCTTGATAGTTGCCTTAGATTGTAAGGCCTCTTCGAGCAGATCTTGTTTCTTCTTCTTCCGTTGCTCATGCGCCTCGAGAGAACCGGCGAGATCATCTATGGTCATCTCCTCCAGATTCTTCGACTCCTCAATTGCGCATACAACATTTTCGAAATTCTCGGTCAATGACCGCAGAATCTTCTCCACGACCCTTGAATCGGTTATGGTTTCTCTATTGCGTTTGAGTTGATTCACCACCGTTTGTACACGCGTGATGTAGTCAGATACATGGCCTCCAATTCACCTCGTAGAGTTTGAAGCCGCACTTGTTTAACACGGTCGGCGCCTTTGAAGACTTTTTGCAAAATCTCCCATGCCTCCTTCGAAGTTGCCGCACTAGCAATCTTCTCGAACCCCGACTCATACATCGTCTTGTCCTCCTTGATAGTTGCCTTAGATTGTAAGGCCTCTTCGAGCAGATCTTGTTTCTTCTTCTTCCGTTGCTCATGCGCCTCGAGAGAACCGGCGAGATCATCTATGGTCATCTCCTCCAGATTCTTCGACTCCTCAATTGCGCATACACATTTTCGAAATTCTCGGTCAATGACCGCAGAATCTTCTCCACGACCCTTGAATCGGTTATGGTTTCTCTATTGCGTTTGAGTTGATTCACCACCGTTTGTACACGCGTGATGTAGTCAGATACTCCTTCTGACTCCTTCATTTCATGGCCTCCAATTCACCTCGTAGAGTTTGAAGCCGCACTTGTTTAACACGGTCGGCGCCTTTGAAGACTTTTTGCAAAATCTCCCATGCCTCCTTCGAAGTTGCCGCACTAGCAATCTTCTCGAACCCCGACTCATCTACCGCTTGGAATAAGAAGTAGAGAGCGGTCTTGTCTTTCGTGCGCGTTTCTTTCAACGCCTTTAACTGATTCGGCGTCATGTTATCAGTAGTAGCGGCTCTGTGTAGCCGTTCTCAACTACTTCCCACGCGTCTTGTGCACCAAGCAACACCCGCATCTGAATGCTCCAATTGTCATAGTTCGTCTTTGTGAGGCGTGGTAGCGGCATCTGCCCCAGCGGTGTAGGCTTTTGTCCCAGCGGTGTACTCCCGGAATTCGCCATGGCTGTCACCGACGGTCTTCACCTTCAGCACTTGTCTTCGCTTTCGGTACTTAGTTTCGCCTTCGCACTTAACTTCGCCTTCGGCAACTTGTCTTCGCCTTTGCCTTTAGCACTTGTACTCGCCTTCGCCTTCAACACTTGTACGAAGTGGTAGGGGCGGTCTTCTCCAAGCTTCAAGCTTCAAGCTTCACAATGGGATCACCTCCCAAAGAAGCTTCAAGCTTCACCTTGCTTCAAGCTTCAAGCTTCACAATGGGAATCACCTCCCAAAGAAGCTTCAAGCTTCACCTTGCTTCAAGCTTCAAGCTTCACAATGGAATCACCTCCCAAAGAAGCTTCAAGCTTCACCTTGGCTCTGATACCAATTTGTTAGCACAAGAAGAACTAGAAATATGAGGAGGAGGAGCAAGGAGCAAGAACACAAAAATTTCTTTTCTATCAAACTCTTGCTCACTCATTTCATTCAAGGATGACAACACTATTTATAGACTCCTAATGACTCTTGAAATTCCACACACATTGGAATTCCACACACAATGACTCTTGGTAATTATAAACTACATAATGCATTTGACCTCTCATCTCCTTAATTAATATTGTATTGGGAACTCCAAGGGACTTTGTTTGAGTTATCTTTCAACAGAAACAAGAGGTCCAGCAACTGAACTATAGGACTTGAAATGCCAAAAATGCCTGTAACTCCAACATTAAGCTTGGCCAGGCAATCAAACTTCCAGAGTTGTTCTCATAGGAAAAGGATCAAGCTTCACAAGCCCAACGAGCAAGAAGAATGTTAGTTGATGATTATCGAGGGGTAACAAAAAACCTCGTTATAGGCCTGAACATGGTTTGATTTGGTTCGTTTTCTTTTAAATTTTTTTTTCCAAACCGAACCAAACCGTTTAGAGTTGAACTGAATCAAAGTCAAACCGATTGAAGGACAAATCAAAGCAGACCCAGCCGAAATTTTCGGTGCGGTTCGATTTGTTTTGATTCTGAACCGCAATCTCATTGCATAAAAAAAAAACACAGCAGAAAATTAATGACATGTGACGAAGATTTTAATCTCAGATCTCACATAGTTGTTCCACATGTACGTGACTGCATGTTACATTGTGATTTTTTTTTCCTGCTTCTTCAAATACCTGTATGTTGCTCAAGAACTAGAATGCTGAGCTCAAATTTGTCAACTTCTCTCCTTTGTTTTCTTTTCTCTATAGCAGTTTGCAGCCATTTGACAGTGCAACGACGAGATGGCTACAATAAAGAAGGATAGTGAGTCTTAATTTTCATATCTTTTTCAGTTTCTCTCTTGTGTTCATGACTTCATTCACGGTCTGGTTATACTGAGCCTTCAGTCAGGATGCCGTAGGATAAGAACTGGAACTCACAAAATCTACCACCCACAATGTACCAAATTTGTTTTCGAACCGGGCCAAACTGATCGAAATTCGAACAGTTCGATCGGTTTCTTGATTTGGCCGGTAATTTGCTCAGGAGGCACAAATGAAGATACTTAATTGTAATACGGAAGAACTCAGAAGACTTCATGTGTTCTGCCTTAAAATAAGATTCAGAATTCTCATTCTGATTCCAAAACTTTGTTTGAAAATGGAAATGAAAAATAGGAGTTGAACTCAAATCAAGTTCCGATTCTTTACCTTCTTTGTTTAGTTGGTGGAAAGAGAACTGGAATTGAAAATGGCATTAATAAAAGTGGAATTAGAATTTTGTTTCCTTGTGATTCCACCTGTTTAAGTGGAATAAACATTTAGAGAAACAGTTGACATGGCAATGTGAGAACAATTAATTGGAATCAGTTAATTCTAATACCTTTTTCTGATTCCAGTTGCCCAAAAAATACAAGGAAGTGAATTTGGGTTCCAATTCCACCCAATTCCAATTCCATTCCTCTCTTTCCTTACCAAATAGGCCGAGAAGAAATGAAATTTGACCAGGGGTACGTGAAATCTTGAACAAGCTGCATTTTATTAAAGATTCTTTGATTGCCTTTGAATTTTCTTGTGTAAAGCAATCATGTTTGAAGACTACATTTCGTTTTGTCATTTTCTGGGGTAAACTGTAGAAACCACCTGTACTGTTATTTTGTAAAAAAATATCCTTGTATTATTGAAATGAGGAGAACACTCCGTTCTATTATCAAATTCAATAGAAAATACTCGGTAATGTAATAATTTATATTTCTATTGAATTTAAGATAATGGATCGGCATTTTTTACCATATTTTATCAAGTACAAATGTGTTCATCACTAAATTCAATAGAATAAAAGAATTTATTGTCAAATCTTATAACGGTACAAGCCATTTGCTACTATGTTTGATAATATAGAGGGGTTTTTCTGCTCATTTTAATAGCAGAGGAGAGATTTTTTCGATGTCATGATAGCTCGAAGGGTTTTATGCAATTTACTCTTTTACCTTTTTGGATTTGCGTGCAATTTGTGGACCTTCCGACACCTGTGGATAGGATGAACCTTGATTTCTAGTATATACTTACGATTTTTACTATATCACAGGAAGGAGGGTGGGAGGAGGGAAGTGAGAGAGAGAATCGCCTGCCAACATGGAGTTCTTTTTATTTTTCAGGCCGTTTTTCTTAGGATCTAAATTGTCAACTTGGAACTTTAATTTCTTTAAAAACTAGGTGACCTAAAATGACAGTTTTTTCTCTTACCTATTTTCACCTCTCTCTCTCTCTCTCTCTCTCTCTCTCTCTCCCCTCTCCACTATCCACTTCTCTCTCTCTCTTTTATTTTCTCTTCCCACTCGAAATTTTTCTCTCACACCCCACTCTTAGATTCTTTCTTTTATTTTCTCTCCCCTCTCCTCGAGATCTCTTTCTCTCTTTCCCACTCCCTGATTCTCTCTCTCTCTCTCTCTCTCTCTCTCTCTCTCTCTCTCTCTCTCTCTCTCTCTCTCTCTCTCTCTCTCCAGTATCCCCCTCTCATTTTGTCTCCCCACTCTTCTAAATCAAACCCCCCCCCCCCCCCCATCCTGATTCTCTTTTTTTAGTACTTGATTCTCTCTCCCTCCCTCTTGGGCCCTTGGCTCCTTCTTCTCTCTCTAAAAATTGTAAAAAAAAATAAAGTTACATTTTTTTTTTAGGTATGTTGTTTAGATTATGGGTTGTCAACTCAGAACTTGATATTTGTCAAAACTTAAGTTCTGAACTGGCAACCTAAAATTTATAAAAGTTCTTAAAAGAATAAAAAAAATCATATGTGGTGGTTAGTTATGTTGCCCACCCACGTGGTGTACATGGCAAAAATGAAGTCGGATTTTAGAATTATTTTCTGAGAGGTTTGATTTTCAAATTAAAATTCAAAAAAAAAATTAAAAAAAATGCCCTTACTGAAATGGTCCACCTATCAATAATTTTACATCTGTTTCTCTTGTCACCAAGCACAGACAAACATGGCAATCATCAAAGATCCATAATTTAATCCCAAAGATCACCAATTAACAAATCCATCATGCATGTTGCCTATTATCTATAACCTACAGCACTGGTTGGAGTGGAGAGTGGCAGGTGTGGAAGAAGTTGAACTCAATAATATAATTAACCATGCCAGTATGACTTGTTAATTATTATTCCTTCTCATCTCATACTTAAACCCTTTATCAATTATCAATGAAAGCAAATGGTCCCATGACATTATACGACAATGCATTATGGGCCTCTCAATGGGGCAGTGCTAGAGCCCCACCGCCGCTGGCAGCCGCCTGAGGAGGAGCCCCCCGCAACCACCACATATTGGTGGGTGGTGGGTCAATATAGTAGCTATATCTATAGCTACACATCTGCTTTCTCTCTTTTGATCTCTTTGTCCTTGCTTTTGATTTCTTGTGCCGATCTACGCCGGAGAAGAGAGGTAACGGTGGGAAGCATGCTGGGGCCCACCAATGGTAGTAGTCTGCCGCGCGGGCGCACTACTGTGCACATGAAAACAGGGACGGACTCACATACGGTCCAGTGTGGGTGCACCACCCTGGATTTATAAAATTATGGAATAGTATATACATTTTATAACTTTTTTTTTTATAAAATCTCTTCTTTTTATGTTATTTTTACTAATATAATAACACTTTTGAGCTCTCTCATGTGGTAACTTATATGGTAACTTATAAGTATAAGAGGTTAGTGATGTCACATGTTCAACTCTTGATTGATGCAACATAATTTTTTTTTACTTTTTTTATCTCTTTTCTTATTATATATACACTTATACTGAAATTTTTATTATATTTACGCTCATACAAAAAAAGTCATCCTGCTACCACAGAGCAGACATGACCATGCTCTTTGGGAGGTTGGTGGTGAAATAATTGGGAAGGTGAGGGTGATAGAAGAGAGTCTTTGGGTGCAAGCTAAGCACCATTTGTTGGCTGGCTGGCTAAATATCTCTCTCTCTCTCTCTCTCTCTCTCTCTCTCTCTTTGTTGTTGTGGTCCCAAACACCACGATAATAACCCTTTTGGTCTTCTCTTAGTCCTATAGAGAAAGAGAAAGGGCATTTGCCAATGGAACATGCAATTTGTTTTGTTCCTGATCTTTGCTTCTAGTTGCAGATTCGCGTATTACTTTCAATTCAAATAGACAAAACAACAGTTTGGACATGGATGTCCCAAATCTTATGTGTTGTACCCGGAATGCATTGCGTCGGTCAGTCTTCCACATGTACCTAAGAGAAGTGCGCCAAGAGGGAAGGGGCAGGCAGTTCACAAAAAGGGTCAAAACTCTCAGGACAAAAGTCACAAGATAAGAATATGTGGGAGGACGATTCGGGATGGCTTCCACCTAAGAAAAAAAGTACTACTGCATGCAGAATATTAATATATCAAGAACATGACATACACAGGTTTGATTGACAGAATCATATTGTGATATCATGCAAATTTCTACAACATATAAGCAGAAAAGGCTAACAAGATGCATGACTCCTGTTACAATTGATGAAGAACATCAATTACAGTAGGTGTCAATCAGAATAGTTGTTTTGGCCTCAAAAGAGTGAGAATATTTGTACACAAATTTGAAGACTCCTACTAGAAGACAGACTGTTATATTCAAGAATGAAAACGAAAGGTACAAATTCAAAAGCCCACTCTCCCTCTCTTCTAGAGGATAGAGACTGAGAGTTTGGAAGGAAAAAAAATATACTTTAAATGTCATACTGGGAGCGAAAAGGTGTTGCCATGTTGATGCCCATATCATAAAAAAGTCTGTATAACCATATGAGTTTTGGGGATCTGGAGGGTGTTTGGGAGAGGACAAGACGAAAGTGTTGTTTGGGATTTAGCGGCCGTGTTCTAGGAGATTTGGAGGGAGAAAAACAATAGAATATTAAGTAGCTCTGTCAGATCTTCCAACAGTACTTTTCATATGCCTGTGACATCTTCATTTCTTACTGGATTAACCTTTTTTTTGGACAGATTCAAGGACTTGGATTTCCAGGTGACAGGTTAGATTCAGGCATCTGGATTTCATGACAGCATGTCAGATGACTCTGAGGGAGATGGAACATATAACTGTTAGATATAATTTTATTCCATACAAGATCCATGCATAAACTAAAAGCCTCTTTTTATCAAAATCAAAGGAAAGGAGGGTTTTAGGCATACCTAATTCCATCACGAAAGTGATGCCGAAAGTTACACGATCTCGAGAACGCCGGAGTTGAGGGAGAGGATTTCTCTCTCCAGCTACCAAGTTTTCTTCTTTATCTTTAGAGGAGATGAGAGACCTCCAAGAGAGAAATTGTCATTGTGGTGGAGAGGGAACCCTACCCATGATATATATAGCACCAAGGAAACTTATTTCAACTCATC
Source organism: Agave tequilana (assembly GCA_038442645.1). NCBI lineage: Eukaryota > Viridiplantae > Streptophyta > Magnoliopsida > Asparagales > Asparagaceae > Agave > Agave tequilana. The sequence continues at coordinate 18,307 of JAVJIF010015761.1, forward strand.
ATAGATTTAGGCCCTTGATTTATAACACGAGTTCCACACATGTAGATGAGTCCCACATTTTAATTTAAATATACTCATGGCTTAGTGTAATTGAAAACGTGTCTAGACCCAAACCATTTAGGCTTGATCAATTCTTTATTGGGTCAAACAACATAGGTTAAGTGGGGGGTGCAAATATCCAATTGACTTGATTAGGCCCAAATAAATTAGACTTTTAAACATAATAAGTCTAACAATCTCCCACTTGAGCCAAGCAAGTCATACTGAATAGATATTATGCATAACTTTATGACATCAAAACTTTAACCGCCAACAAATCACGTTTCAAAACAATCTGGTCCATTAAGTGCCCTGCCACTGAACATGGCGGTCATTACCTTCTGTATAATCGAGGTAGGACTTTCCACATCACAAGTTTCAAAACCCTTAACGATATAAATCAAATATGGACGTGTGGCATTGAAATATCCTCTGATCAAATAAGGTACAATTCTAACTGGTTTCTACTTTATGACTCCAATGAGTCTAACTGCTAACAAACTCAAATGCGCAAATTAAATTCGAAATAAATTTAAAGAAAGCAGTTATCACTTTATTATTGGAATCAACAAATATACATAAAGTGCACTTAGAAATAATGTCTGTTACATGAAATTATCCACTCCCACTAAATCAGGATATCATCATGACTAGCCATCCCTATATGAGCAATATGCTCTAAGAAAATTTTAAGTGGAAGTCCTTTAATGAGTGGATCTGTAATGTTAAAAATAGTGCTATCACTATCAACAGACAAAATATGATTCCGAACTTTATCATTGATGACAAGAAACTTGATGTCGATATGCTTCAATTTTATTGAACTCTTGTCACTATTGTTTTCCATTATGTTTGCAAAGGGGAAAACTTACAAAAAAAGAAGTTTGAGGAGCTAAATTACAAGTATTCTTAAAAAGATTACAAGTAGATCTCCTCAGAGATTCTGGGAAAATGTGCCGATAGGAGTCTGGTCAGCGCGCGACCACTTTGTCCCTTTGACGATGCGAGCGATGAGATTCCCTTCTCGCCTGGTTCCGGGAATCAGAGAATAGAGGATTGGTAGAACCCTCTGACTACTTCTCAAAACACTTCTGTGAGGAATTCCTTCTCGCCTGGTTCCGGAGATTCCTTGAGGAAAAGAGGTTGTTAGGGTATCGCCACCCTGAGAAGAGAAGTATTTCTCTTGAAAGGTCTCTGAATTAGAGATTGCACGGTGCGTTGATGAAGAAGTCCGATCTTTGAGAAGACGCCAATCTCGCCGATGATCAATTGATGATCCTCCTCGATCTGATGCGATGCCCTCCCTCTCCCTTGTGCCCCTGATGGGCTATTTATAGGGAAAGTAAGGGTATAATCATCCCCTTTGAAGATATAGAAACAGATTGAACCGAATCTGTTTGAATCTGGAAAGTAGCCTTGCTGCGAGGCTATAATAGCTTCCGCGGAGCTAGAAAATGGCAAGTCGGTTGATCTTTCCGATGTGTTATGATCCTTTCCATATCGTTGATTGATTCTCCTTGATCCACTTACTCGTTTCAAGAGAGTCAAGAGATTGTGGCAATCACCTGCCATATTTGAATCCTGATTGGATTTGATTAGATTGAATCCGATCTTATCAGGAGATTTGATTGGTCAAAGGTTGACCATAGCAGGCTGATGGCGGAGCTGCCCGCTTTGAAGCTCATAGCGGAGCTAGAGGCAATTCCTGGCGAAGTCCGAAAAGAGGCTTTTCGGCGAAGCTGTCAGTTAGCTTCCTGGCGATGCTCTGGATGATGTTAGCCTCTCATACGAGGCTATCTCTTTGGGCTAATGTAATGCTAAATGCTAGCATTTTAGACCTGCTGAGGTCTGTTTAGAAACAATCCGGGTTCACTGTTCTGCTTGCTGGATCAGTGGAGTCCAAACCGCTTCCTCGTCCCTTGGAGTTGGGTGAAAAACTGGTCTTCAGCTCGTCTGTCCCTTGTCTTTTGTAAATGTCAACAAGTTTAGACATCGTTCGGACCAATGAGAATCTTGTCTTTTTTAAGTGTCAACAAGACCCCCTTCAAAGTTTTCGAAAGTCTGCAATAGCCCAGACTTCGAAATACTTTGAACTGCTGTGATGGTGGTGTGGAGTATGAACATCTCTATGATGGTTGAGTTCAGCTTCGCCTTCAATCCTGCTTTGGGATGGATCTGCCAAAGAGTTTGCACTGGTTCGCGAATAGCTTCGCGTCGGGGTAGCTCCGCATCTGGGCTTTCAAGAAATAAGTTCGCTTTGGAACTCCTGTTGCTTTTTCAAAGCCAACTGCCGTGGGGCGGTTACGAGGAGGATCATTCCTTCTTTCGCGCCAATCGAGAGAGATGTTCTCCGATTTGCACGTTTCCAAGGGAGGATATTCCCTTTATTCAAGGCGCCATAAATGCCTTTTTATGAGGAGACGTTTTCTTCCCTTGTACGGTTCCAATGGGAACCGTCCCTGTCATCAAGGCGCAATCAATGCCTTAAGTGCGCTCGTGCTTCCACGCTTGAGGTGGTTGTGCTCAGGCCATGGGGCCTATAAATAGGACACTTGAGGTCCTCTGAAGAGAAGTGCCTTGCCTTTCTTCTTCCCTTCTCTTGGTTGTGAGAGATACTCAGATCTCAGAATTAGTGGGAAAGCCCACCCTGGTTGTCTAACCGGCCAAGGACCAGTAAGTCTTGATCATTCAAAGACTTCACCGCTTTTTAGGGAACTCATCTCCCTTGATTTAGCTTTGGCAGCTCGCTTCAGAGATTAGCTTCCCTTGTTCTTCATCTTGCAATTGGCTGCTGCAGAGAAGGATCTCATCACGGCTTTCTGCGAAACCATCATCTTGATTTGATCAGAAAGACCATTGCTTGTTAAGTCCGCTGCGCAGGCAGGACTTGGGACTTGGCTTCTTCAATAGTTGAGCCAGTCTTGCCATATTGGCGAGGTTGAGACTGTTCTTCACAAGATCAGTCTGACTTTGCCGTATAGGCGAGGCTAGGACTTGGCGTTTGCTGAGCCAGCCCATGGTTGCTTTGCAGGTGGAACTTGTCCTCTGCTGAAGTCGGATTGCTTTGCCGCTGAAGAATCTGACTTAATGTTTTTGCAGCTCTTTCTGTGCTTAACTGCTAACTTGCTTCAATTTGCCTTGCAGCGAGCTATGCTTGCCAGTCTGGTGACTTGATGGAAGAAGCTATAAAATTGCCTTATGCTTCCCCGGTTGAAGCTTTACTTTTAAGCAGGAGGAACAATTCGGGGCAGCGGATGCGCGTCCCAGGGGCTGTTGGCAGCCTCTTATCCGAGATGATTCGATCTGAGGTGAGGCTGGCTGCCGACTTTCAACTTTGGTGGCCTCGTCGGGGACGATCCACTTCATGGGAGTGGGCCTCACACCCGTCAGATCACTAGCATCAAAACTAGTTCCCATTATAGGTGATCTGACGTGTTGGCGGCGATAAGCTTTTATTGCCAGGCTTCAACAAAAATGGCCTGGTAAGATCTGCCATTTTGTGGAGAAAAATGACCGTGTCCTCGCGGCACCATCTGCTCATGTGCGAAGGATTACGGCCTTGTGCAGGAGGAAGGCCTTTCCTGTCCCGTTGATCTGGCTTGGTAGCAGATAAAACCGCTTGTATGCCTCAAAAGATCTTTGTTGGGCAACTGAGTGTGTTGTATGAAACACAACTTCGATGTAATATCAATGTACCCTTGCTTTTGAATCAATGAAAGTTCATTGTCTGATCATCTGATTTGCTTGCTTTCACTGAGAGTCTGGCCATAGCTGGGCTGAACTGTATGCAGAGTTAAGGACATTGTCCTTTCTTCGAATGATCTTCGCGAGACCGGCATGTCCCGCAAACAGCAGCCTCTTTGGCGGGCTAAGGTAGACCTCCTGGCGAAGTCTTTGAAGGTTTGTGCGAAGCCCGCACTTTGCTCCTGCGCGGAGTTAACCCTTTAGTGGGGTTGAACCGTCGCACTTTGAGAAAAGCGCCTCAGGCGCTTCGGGCACTGTTTCGAATTAATTCGAAACGGCGGCATGTGCCCTTTTTCGAGGCCTTGATTTAGGCGCTGATTGGCCTATAAAAGCCCGATTGGGCTGAATATGGGAAGATCTCCCTTTTTGACCTTGGTTTTGTTGCAGGTATTCGTCCCCAAGGTGCATCAGCTTGGCAAGAGGCGGAGGGTTTTCCTGGAGGGTCAAAGGGCGATATGAGCGCTTCGACCGGGGCAGACGCTGCTGTGTTAGACGCGCTGTATGGCGACCTGCCTTTTTATCAGCCCAAATCAGCGGAGGGCCCTGAGGTTGAAGAGGCGGCAGTCCCGGAGGTACCCCCACTTCCAGTCATATCAACGAGTGGGGTGCAGACTGTCTTGCCGAATACGGCATTGAGGGTGATTGTGAGCCCTACCTCCCCGACGCTGGTAGTTGAGCCTGCTGCTCAGGAGGTGGTTGCCAGTCCTACCTCCGCGGTGGCTGGCGTGCTGGTGTCGCTGAGGACTCCGCCGAGGTCACCTTTGGCTTGCCCTGCTGCTGTCGATGCTCCCGCTTCTTCTTCCGCGGTGGTGTCGACTAGGTTGGTAGATTGCTCCGAGGTTGTCTCAAGGGTTGATGAAGCTGAGAATGACTTTATCGGTAATCTGGTCGACAGCTTCTATAATAGTTTGGAGCAGACTATCGGTCTAGTCTTGAAGGGCTCGCCTGTGCCATTTTCGAAGCTGAAGATGGTTCTCTCCCGTGGCATTGAGTGTATCCGGGACTTTGAGGGGTACCATCAAGCTACTGCTCTGGAGCTCCTAGTAGATGACCTTGAGAAGGACGTGGAGGAATGGCGCCATTTCTATCGTTCCGACGCAGCGTCTTTGGCTGATGAACGGCTCGCACGTCTTGTCGCCCAGAAGCGCGAGGCTCAGCTCGCTGCCCAAGAGGCTGTTGAGGCTATCTCCTCTGACTTGAGGTCCTTGGAGGCAGAGGAAGCAGAGGTTGGGAGTGCAATTGATGCTTCCAACAGTGCTCTTTTTGACGCTGAAGATAAGATCAAGAGGGCTGAAGAGATGATCCGAAAGGCAAATCTCCTCTTGTCGAAGGCTACACAGATGCGTCATGAAGAGTCTGCGCGGCTTAAGCAGCTCAGGGCTCGAAGTGAGGAACTGGCGGAGCGGAAGTCATCACAGAGGGCGACTTTGGCGGAGACCGAGGCTCGTCTGGCTCAGGCGGTGGACTTCGATGAGGCAGAGCTAAGATCACAGGCGCTGGCCCAGGCTGAAGATGACAGGAGGACGCGGCTAGCTTCGCTCGGAGATCGGATCCGATCTTATCATGTACGCCTATAGGCTCCTCCATGTATCCCATCCTTTTGGATTTAATAGAAAATTTTCTTTTGTCGTCTGTTGTTTAGATAATGAGACATGACTGTCTGTTGGTTCAGAGGTTGCAGTAACATAACCGAATGGGACGTTGCCAGTCTCGAGGTTAGCCTTTTGCGGGGCTTGAAAGGAAGGGAGATACTTGCCTTTTGTAAATGTCAGCAAGCATCGAGATTGAGACTTAGCTGTCAGCTGGTTCAGGGGTCGCAATGACATGACCAATTTGAGACGCCACTAGGCTCAATGGTAGATGAAACTTGGCTATCTGCCAGTTCAGAGGTCGCAATGACGTAACTGGTTGAGAAGCCACCAAGCTTCAATCAATAGGTGATACTCGTCTTTTGTAAATGTCAACGAGTATCGAGACCTGTCTTTTGTAAATGTCAACAGGGCTCGGGATCGAGACTTAGCTGTCTGCTGGTTCAGAGGTCGCAATGACATAACCAATTTGAGACGCCACTAAGCTCAATGGTAGATGAAACTTGGCTATCTGCCAGTTCAGAGGTCGCAATGACGTAACTGGTTGAGAAGCCACCAAGCTTCAATCAATAGGTGATACTCGTCTTTTGTAAATGTCAACGAGTATCGAGACCTGTCTTTTGTAAATGTCAACAGGGCTCGGGATCGAGACTTAGCTGTCTGCTGGTTCAGAGGTCGCAATGACATAACCAATTTGAGACGCCACTAAGCTCAATGGTAGATGAAACTTGGCTATCTGCCAGTTCAGAGGTCGCAATGACGTAACTGGTTGAGAAGCCACCAAGCTTCAATCAATAGGTGATACTCGTCTTTTGTAAATGTCAACGAGTATCGAGACCTGTCTTTTGTAAATGTCAACAGGGCTCGGGATCGAGACTTAGCTGTCTGCTGGTTCAGAGGTCGCAATGACATGACCAATTGAGACGTCACTAAGCTCAATGGTAGATGAAACTTGGCTATCTGCCAGTTCAGAGGTCGCAATGACGTAACTGGTTGAGAAGCCACCAAGCTCAAAATTGCAATGGAGTTTGGGAAAAGTCTCGTTTTCACGGGGAGAAACGAGGGAATCACTGTCATAGGTTTGATGTTAACGTAACAGCGAGATATATATGTGGTCCTACCATTCTATGGATGAGAATTGGTAAGTGACTTTGGAGATCTCGTTCTCACGAGGAGAAATGAGAGGGCTGCTGTCATAGGTTAAATGTTAACGTAACAGCGGAATATATATGTGATCCTACCATTCTATGGATGAGAATTGGTAGGTGATTTTGGAGAGGGAATCAAATGGGAGCAGGTCCCTTGGGATTTTAAGCAAACCCCCAGCTACCAGCAGGTTTGATATGCTTGGAGAAAGAGAGAGGCTCTCTTTGTGCGCATTCCGGACGCGCGGATCTCGATCAGAGGTGTAATGTTAACTTGATCGAGAGCAAGATCCTTGATTAAGGATAGTATTTCTTTAAGAATTTGCCATTGATTGGCATCATGAGGAGGTCGCCATCTGCAGTCATGAGGCGATATGCTCCGTTTGAATAGACTGTCTCTATCACAAACGGTCCTTCCCATTTAGGCTGAAATTTGCCTTTGGTCTTGTGCGTCATAATCATCGGTCGTCTGACGGCTAAGACCAGGTCTCCTTTATGGAAGATTCTCTGCTTGACCTTTTTATTGAAGGCTTTTGACATCCGAGCCTGATATAGCTCGATGTGTTGCTGAGCTTGTAGCCGCTTCTCGTCTAGGGCTTCGAGCTCTTGAAGACGCAGGCGATCATTGTCTTCTGATGTCATCTTAGTAGTCAAGGCTACCCGTAATGATGGCACCTGGATTTCCAATGGGATGACCGCTTCGCACCCATATACCAGGGAGAAAGGCGTATTGCCTGTCGGTGTCCGAACCGTAGTCCGGTAGGCCCAAAGGCATTCACCGAGCTTTTCGTCCCAATCTCGCTTGTTCGAGGAGACAAACTTCTTGAGCAGCTTGATGATTGTCTTGTTAAATGCCTCTGCCAAGCCGTTGGCGGCAGGATTGTAGGCGGTTGAAGCCACATTCTGAATTCGGTATTTATCGCAGAACCGATAGAACCCCTGGCTTACGAATTGGGGACCATTGTCATGGATGATCCGCCTGGGGACACCAAATCGATAGATGACATGGTGTTTGATGAAGCTAACCAGATGGGAGGTTTTGACTTCGGCCAAAGGTGTGGCCTCTGCCCATTTTGAGAAGTAATCGGTTATTGCCAGGATAAACCGGTGACCTCTTGCCGAAGAGGGACTGATTGGCCCTACGACATCGATTCCCCATGCTTCAAATGGCCATGAAGCAACAGTAGGGTGGAGCAACTCCGAAGGTTGGTGTATGAAGTCTGCATGGACCTGGCACGCCTTACACCTACGTGCATATTGGGTGGCATCGGCCATCATGGTCGGCCAGTAGTACCCAAGTCTGTGCAGCCTGTCTTTAAGCTTTGGACCCGGCTGGTGAGCTCCGCAAATGCCATCATGTGCTTCTTTAAGCACTTCTTGTGCCTCTGAATGAGAAAGGCAACGGAGAAGGATACCATCATAGGAACGACGGTAAAGTGTCTTCAAAGTGGGATCATAGTAGAAGCGGGGCGACCTTCGTCTGATGGACGCCGCTTCTTTGGGATCGTCTGGAAGCAGACCGTGCAGAGCGTAGTCAATGAGAGGGAAGCGCCAATCCCTCGGCTCAAGATTCATGGAGGTATGATGGACTTCTTGGATCCTTAGCATATGCTTGGAGCATACGAGATGCCGGGTTGCGACTGTGAGGTGATACTCTGTGTCGGCCGGTAAGGCTAGCGTCGTCGCTAGTGCAGCGAGAGCATCCGCCTTGGTATTCTGAGATCGAGACACATGCCCGATGTAGAAGCCTTCAAATAGGCTAGCCAGTTCGATAGCTGTATGATAGTAAGGCACCAAGTCCTCATGGCGGACTTCATATTCACCTTTTACCTGGCTAATGATCAGTTTTGAATCGCCATAAGCTTCAAGATAGCGTACCCCCATTCCGTGGGCGAGTTGGAGACCAATGAGCAGAGCATTGTATTCCGCTACATTATTAGAGCATGACTCTGTCAAGGAGAACGCTCTGGGAAGGATATGATCCTGTGGGGAGATGAACACAACCCCTACTCCGGCAATAATCTTGCCTTTGGGGCCCATCCGTGATGCTCCGTCGAAGAACATCTGCCACACTTCCTCTGCTGAGGTTGCATTAGACTCGAAGACCTCATCAGGGATGTCTTCGTGAAGTTTTGAATGTTCCGGAACTGGATGCGCAGCCAAGAACTCTGCAAGGGCTTGACCTTTAACCGCCTTTTGAGGGGTAAAGGTTATGTCGTATTGGGACAATAGCAGTGCCCATTTAGCCAATCTTGAGTTCAACGACCCTGGCTTCGTCATGAGAAGACGTAAAGGGTTCACCCTGGAGATGACATGTATGGTTTGGCCAACCAAATAATGTCGAGTCTTCTGGACAGCGAAGACGAGAGCTAAACATTCTTTCTCAATAGGATTGTAGCGAGATTCCGCTCCTATGAGAGTCCTGCTCAGATAATAAATGGCCTGCTCGTGGCCATTGTCGTCCTTTTGAGCGAGGAGGGCGCCGAGGGAATAGTCCAGAGCTTTTACATAAAGCAAGAATGGTTTCCCTGATGTAGGGGCCACTAAGACCGGAGGTTTTGTGAGATACCTTTTAATGTCTTCAAAAGCTTCTTGACAAGCTTGGTCCCATATGAAGGCAGTACCCTTCTTCATTAGTCGGGTAAATGGTTGGCAACGGCCCGATAGATTTGCTATGAATCTTCTGATATAGGCTAACCTGCCTTGTAAGCCTCTGAGCTCTTTAAGGTTTGTGGGTGGATGCATGTCCTGGATGGCTTTGACTTTGTCTGGGTCTAGATGGATTCCTTTTGATGTGATGATGAACCCAAGGAATTTGCCGCTGGATACTCCTAAAAAGGATTTTGTCGGGTTCATTTTCAACTGATGAGCCCGCATTATATTGAACATCGTCCTTAGATCGCGAAGATGTTCATCTTTGCGGCGACTTTTGACAGCAATGTCGTCAACATAGCACTCCACCATCTTCCGGAGATGATCGCGGAAGATCATGCTCATTGCCCGCTGGTAGGTTGCTCCGGCGTTCTTCAGTCCGAAGGGCATTACAGTGTAGCAGTATACCCCCAATGGCGTTCGGAAAGAAGTATGCTTCTCGTCATCAGGATACATCTTGACCTGGTTGTACCCTGAGAAGCCGTCCATGAAAGACATCCTCTCGAATCCGCATGTGTTGTCGATCATGACATCGGTGATCGGCAATGGGAATTCATCTTTGGGACAGGCCGTATTGAGATCACGGTAGTCGATGCAGATTCGTATTTTCCCATTCTTCTTGAGGACGGGGACTATGTTAGCCACCCAATCTGGATGTTGTTCCTCCCGAATGAAGCCACAAGCAATGAGCTTATGAACTTCGGCTTCAATAGCCTCCATGATGTTTGGGCGGAACCGACGTTGTTGCTGCTTGACTGGCTTAACGTCGGGCTTGATGTTTAGACGGTGCATAGCGACCTGTGGATCAAGTCCGGGCATGTCTTCATAGCTCCAGGCGAAAACATCTATATACTCTTTTATGAGTATTATCAGTTCTTCCTTTTCGATGAGTGATAAGCTTTCACTTATGAAAATAGGCTTGGGGTGATCTTGACTACCCAAGTTGACCTGGATCACCTTGTCTTCGGTAGGCGGCTCGCGCAGCTCAAACCGCTTTTCCCATTGGAGACTTAATTGCTGGGCCCATGATTCCTCATTGGCAACCTCTGCGGGTTCCAACTGACTGCTTGAAGTCATGAGGCTTTCGAATATTCTTCCTATGCTGACATCAGAGTCCCATTCGGAGGATGAGGCCGACTGTGATGGGATCGATCCATCGCTTTTGTCCTGAACCGTTGTTGATGATGTGGGTGTAACATAACCCAACCCCCTGCGCGTACTATCATAGTAATTTGCAGGTTTCCCTCTTGGGACGGAGTTACGCATCAAGCTGCGTCTTCCTTTTCCGAAGTTTAGGCCCGCTCCCTGCTTCAGGTTGTAACCCATCTTCTTCATGATATGGCGCGCTGATGGCGCGTAATGAAAGAACTGTGGAGCATCCGACTCTGAGCTTGAGTCTGTAGTTGAGGATCTCCCTGGCCGGACTTTGCCGAAGATTATCGGCGACTGACCTTGCTTGGACGGAGGGACTACCAGCGTGGCCCCTTCTATGGCTTCCACGGATGTACTAGCCACACTCGACTCATGTACGGGCATATGAAGAGAGCCATCCATAATGGATTTGATCGACTCGATGCTCGCAGGATAATCAAAAGAAATATTATCATTAATTATCCATTCGCCTTCCTCATCAGAAGGGATCTTACATCGGGGATCATTAAAGCATGCTACAATTGGCTCGCCAATCAGAATGGCCGGCATGCCCGTTTCAGATTCCGAATCCGCCTCATTGCCGCTTTCATCACTGTCTGGCAATGGTTCTCCCGGCGTTCCACTAGCCTCTTGATATAGGAGAGCATCTGTGAAATAGTTTTTCACCCCCTTGAAGGGCTGCTTCTCAGCGAAGACAGTTCGTACTGTCGCATCATCCTCAACATACTTGAAGCACTGATGGAGAGTGGATGGAACGATCTAGTTGGCATGGATCCATGGTCGTCCCAGTAGCAGGTTGTATGATGTGTCCGCGTCAATGACATAGCATGTCACTTCTGACTTCAGGCTTCCGATTCTGCAGCGAAGCCGAATCTTTCCAAGCGGATGGCTGCTCCCGGCGTTGAAACCATATATTGTAGTGGTGGTTGCGGATAACCTGTACAGTGGTATGCCAAGGAAGTAGAGGAGCCTTTTGGGGATGATGCTGAGCGCAGACCCCGGATCGACTTGTATCCTTTCAGTACAGGTTGAACCGATATACCCGGTATAGTACAGAGGTCGATCATGCTTGTTGTCTTTGAGAAGCATATCTTCCGCCGTGAAGGTAATGGCAGGTACCTTTGACTGTGCGTGATGGCACTCTGAGCAGGAAAGCCGCATCTCATCACCAGGAATCTCAGGCATGTATGTCAGAAAGGACTCTGAGTTGGCTAGCGCATCTCTGAGTGCCTCTCTTGTCTCTTTAGAGAGACGAAGAAGCTCGTGTATTGTGATACGAGCCGGGATATTGGCTAAGTGGGCCAATATATCAAAGCGAAAGGGCGTGGCTAGCCCTTGGCTTGGCGGTTTCTTCAACACGTGGTCGAATCGCACTTCCTTAGGTTTTTCCTTTCCCTTGGCTGGAATTGGAGTGGATGTCGGCATTGGTACTGACGCCGTTTGTTGCTGTATCTCGTCAGTAGTTCTGTCATACTGCCTTAGGTATGACTTTCCAGACCGGGTGCCCATCTGTTGAGGCGCATCTGCCTGCGCTGTACAGGCATGCTTCTCTTCTTCTGAATCGCTGAGGGAAGCCGAAGTAAGATTACCATCATCTGGCAGGACAGAGATGACATTGCAGGACTTGCCCTTTTTGCTGGAGTCCTTCGACGTCCGCTGTACGTCTTGGACGAGGTCAGGGTGTATCCACATAACTTCCCCTGTCTCCAATGTCAAAGGGACGAGACCCTTGTTGTATTGAGTCATGGCTGGAGGATGCTTGACTTCTAGCCGTGGCGCCGGGGCTGAATAGGTCCCGTCGGGAACCATGACCTTCTGGGCAGTGCCGAACTCAATAGTCACCATATTGGCAGTGACTTTCTTCTGCTCCGTCTTCAGTGTGAGGACTCCGGCGTCGACCAAGGCTTGAATTCTATCCTTGAGAACATAGCACTTGTCAGTAGGATGGTGGATCATCCTGTGGTAGAGGCAGTACTTAGGGTCGTTTGTGCGCCCTATCTCATCAGGGCGTCGAGCATCTGGCAACTTCATCTTATTCCCTTTGTGGAGCAGATGGAATATCGTGACCACCTGGTCGTCTCTGAAGGAGTACTGTTTAGGAGGGAACTTGGGCTCCTGATTGTTGAAGCTGCTCTTCTTGGCCTTTGACTGCATGTCCCCGGTCAGCTCGACGGACATAATTTCCTTCCCTTTAGCTTGGGAAGACTGCGGGAGATCGCTGCGCCCTTTGTTGTTCGCGCCCCATTTGCTTCTAGGGGCGGATGACTTGAACTTTTTAGCCGATTTTTCGGCTATCTCAGCTTGTTCGACCAGTTCCTTCCAAGTGTGGGCCTTGACAGCCCCCATGCGAACTTCTACTTGATCCGAGAAGTTATGTCTGCATGTTTGTAAAAGCATGGGTAAAGGCATCCCTGCTGGGCACATCAGAGATAGATTTCTGAACCGCTCAATGTATTCACGGACAGATTCGCCTTTCCTCTGCACAGTGGAAAGGAGCTTGTCCATGGTCACTTCGGTGTCATCCTCATAGATGCGAGAGAGGAATCGAGTTTCCAGGTCGATCCAGGAATTGATAGAGCCCTGAGGAAGGCTTCGGAACCAGTCGAATGCCACCCCTTTCAAGGTGCCGATGAACAACCTAGCCATGATGGCGTCGTTGCTTAGAACATTACCGGTCTGGGACCGGAAATAGTAGATGTGCTGATTGGGCGAGCTCTTACCATCATACGTATGCAACGTTGGTGGTTTGAACTTTGGCGGATATGGCACCGAATCCCATTCCAGTGGGTAAGGACGGACTACCCCCACTTTCTTCAATTCATCCTTCTGAGCCAGGGATGAAATTTGAGCTTGAAGGCCTTTAAGGACTTCGGCATCCAGGGAAGAGCCTCCCTTAGTTCTCTCCGTCTTGGGCGGATCATTGCTGAGATGTCCCTCCTCGTCATGATTACTCCCGGTATCATCATTCCGGTTGCTGAGGAGCTGAGCGAGCATCTGTTGAATATTGTCCAGGGCCTCTCGCTGAGTTCTAGAGGTCTGCTCCTGAGCTTCCAAACGCCGACGAAGGTCGTCATTGGCGTTCTCGGCCATATTGACCGATGCTTTGTCCGTTCGCACCGAACTGACTGTTGCTGAAGAGGCATACCCGCTGTCTTCATCTTCTCCATCGGATGATTGGGGTGACCGCCTGAGTTGTGGCACGGTTGGGACCGTCGAGGAGGAAGGCTGCTCATAATTATAGGGTATCGCCACCCTGGATCTGGTGCTTCGGAAAACACCTTCTTCGCGCACCAAGACTTCACCTAAGCCCGGGCTATAATCTGGATCTGGGGAGCCGAAAGGGGTGTCGTCAGAGGCTTGACTTCTTCCGCGCGGCTCTCGCCCCCTTCCGGTCATGTTGACGGATGCAGAGGCTGGATCCGGTGGCCCGCTCCTTTTGGGATGCTTCATCGGGACGCGCGCAGACAGTCGATCAAAGACTGATCGCCAATATGGAGCAGTGGCGAGGGTCGGTCGTAACCGACACTGCATAGAATGGACCATCACCAATTGGCATTCACATCGTCGAAGACAGGAGGAAGTGGCCTGGAAATGCTTCAATCTCCGCTTGTCCGCCAAGAATTCTCGCAGGTCGGCCCTGTAGGGGCCTGAACAATCTGGTATATGGGACAACGCATCGTTCCCCTTATTCCTGCGGAAAGGATCAGCACCGCATAGTGCTCTGGTTCTAGCCTCGCGGCTGTAAACCCGATGAGTATGCCGAGGTACAATAGCCTTGCTTGTGAAGACAGGGCTAGCAGTAGGCATTGCTGCTCTAGGCGACGGTATGATCGCCGTCTTGACTTTATGGTTGGCAGCATTGTTGGCGCAGGCGGGCATCTTGCCTTTTTCTTCATAAGAGAGGCGCGGATTTGGCGTGGCTACGCCTGAAGCTTCAGCAGAGGACCTCTGTTTAGGCCTCCATATCCGTTTTGGCAGAGGATGCATAGGTTCGCAAGGAACCTGAATAGCCACAAGCGGGGCTGTGGGGTGTTGGCAAAATTCTGCCTCTGGTTTCTGATTTGAAACCTTGGTCATGAAGACCTTCCCGTGCTTCCGTGCTCGAAGCATTAGGCCACCCCCAGAGAGGACTTCTTCAAATCTTCTTTGATCGATCTGGATAACCAGGTTCTCAAAAGTGCAGGATCTGGGCTGCGGACCTGTTTCCTTGTTGCGCCAGAGAACTGCGGCAGGTTTGCAGAGAACCTTTTCCGTCTCCGCAGAGACTTTGCTTGAAGATTTAGCCAGAGAAGATCTGGCTGCACCGGCTTTTCTGAATTCAGAGATAGACCCGAAGGTCTGTTCGTCGCATTGCGACACTTGATTCTCAGCAGAGGAGAATACGTTCCCCAGCGGAGTCGCCATCTTGTTTTCCATTATGTTTGCAAAGGGGAAAACTTACAAAAAAAGAAGTTTGAGGAGCTAAATTACAAGTATTCTTAAAAGATTACAAGTAGATCTCCTCAGAGATTCTGGGAAAATGTGCCGATAGGAGTCTGGTCAGCGCGCGACCACTTTGTCCCTTTGACGATGCGAGCGATGAGATTCCCTTCTCGCCTGGTTCCGGGAATCAGAGAATAGAGGATTGGTAGAACCCTCTGACTACTTCTCAAAACCACTTCTGTGAGGAATTCCTTCTCGCCTGGTTCCGGAGATTCCTTGAGGAAAAGAGGTTGTTAGGGTATCGCCACCCTGAGAAGAGAAGTATTTCTCTTGAAAGGTCTCTGAATTAGAGATTGCACGGTGCGTTGATGAAGAAGTCCGATCTTTGAGAAGACGCCAATCTCGCCGATGATCAATTGATGATCCTCCTCGATCTGATGCGATGCCCTCCCTCTCCCTTGTGCCCCTGATGGGCTATTTATAGGGAAAGTAAGGGTATAATCGTCCCCTTTGAAGATATAGAAACAGATTGAACCGAATCTGTTTGAATCTGGAAAGTAGCCTTGCTGCGAGGCTATAATAGCTTCCGCGGAGCTAGAAAATGGCAAGTCGGTTGATCTTTCCGATGTGTTATGATCCTTTCCATATCGTTGATTGATTCTCCTTGATCCACTTACTCGTTTCAAGAGAGTCAAGAGATTGTGGCAATCACCTGCCATATTTGAATCCTGATTGGATTTGATTAGATTGAATCCGATCTTATCAGGAGATTTGATTGGTCAAAGGTTGACCATAGCAGGCTGATGGCGGAGCTGCCCGCTTTGAAGCTCATAGCGGAGCTAGAGGCAATTCCTGGCGAAGTCCGAAAAGAGGCTTTTCGGCGAAGCTGTCAGTTAGCTTCCTGGCGATGCTCTGGATGATGTTAGCCTCTCATACGAGGCTATCTCTTTGGGCTAATGTAATGCTAAATGCTAGCATTTTAGACCTGCTGAGGTCTGTTTAGAAACAATCCGGGTTCACTGTTCTGCTTGCTGGATCAGTGGAGTCCAAACCGCTTCCTCGTCCCTTGGAGTTGGGTGAAAAACTGGTCTTCAGCTCGTCTGTCCCTTGTCTTTTGTAAATGTCAACAAGTTTAGACATCGTTCGGACCAATGAGAATCTTCTTTTTTAAGTGTCAACAACTATTATAGTAGAACTTTATAACTCTTATTATCACAACATAGCTGTAATGGCCTCTCGACTAAATCCATCATCTTCCTACAATAAGGAAAATGTAACATGAAGTGGACTTCCTATTGTCGATACATCCAGGATAATTTGAATCTGTGTATCCGTTAAGTTGCAACTGATCAGATTTCATGTAGTCTTCTATATATATCACATTACCTTCTTGGCAGTCTTCCAGTGATCAATCCCAGAATTGATTAAGTATCTGCCAAGTTTCTCAATGGTATATGTAATATCCCCTAACTAATAATATTGTATTTCTACTTTTATTAATTTTATTTAGATTACTTATTAATATTGATTAGTTTATTTTATACATTTGTATAAATACATGTACATACATATTAAGTGTATATGTTTTTGATTTGCATTTATACAAGTATATGTATGTATTATATTTTATCCATTATTATTAGCATTACTCTTATTATTATGTTATTGTTGGTATTATTCTTAATTGATTTTCTTTTCCAACCCATAATCCTATTATCTAATAAATCATAACCCATTTAACTCATACCCGAAATAAAGTAAAATAAAATAAAATAAAATAAATCAATTTTAAAATATATATATATTTGTGTGCTTAAATTATTTATGCCAAGTTTCGAACTCATATCCTTTTTACCAAATCCTAATACCTAAACCATAATGCCACATTGAAGTGTGGTTAGTTAGGAGATCTAAATTATTTAAACAAACCTAAAGCCAAATTTAAATTTCAAATTTTCAACTAAAAGATCTCAATAGATCTTTAGGGATCTTTATCTTAACAACCTGAATTCTTGTCCTAACAACCTCATTTCTTATCTTAACAATCTGATTGCTAAAAATCCTAACCTAAAAGATTTTACCCTATTATGTTAACATAACCCTCTTCTCTGCTTCTTAAAAAAAAATAAAAATAAAACGACAGTCAGAAAGAAATCCAAATCCAACATTTCTTCTCCTCCCTTTACCTCCCCTTGGAATTGATCGTGACGGAGGAACGTGTACAAGGCGGGGAGATTGAGGAATAGCCGAAGGGAATCAATCCAAATTTCTTCAAATTGGTATTTGGACGTATGATAAACCCCGGTGAGTGTTTTCTTTATTTTCTCTTTGAGTATTTCAGTATTATTTCATGTTAGTATTCTTTGTTTAAATGTAATATCCCCTAACTAATAATACTATATTTCTACTTTTATTAATTTTATTTAGATTACTTATTAATATTGATTAGTTTATTTTATACATGTGTATAAATACATGTACATACATATTATATGTATTGTTTTTATTTGCATTTATAAAAGTATATGTATGTATTATATTTTTTACTTTATTATTAGCATTACTATCATTATTATGTTACTGTTGGTATTATTCTTAATTGATTTTCTTTTCCAACCCATAATCTTATTATCTAATAAACCATAATCCATTTAACTCATACCCGAAATAAAGTAAACTAAAATAAAATAAAATAAATAAATTTTAAACAATATGTGTGTGTGTGTGTGTGCGCGAGCGCGTGCTTAAATTGTTTATGCCAAGTTTCGAACTCATATTCTTTTTACCAAATCTTAATACCTAAACCATAATGTCACATTGGCGTGTGGTTAGATAGGAGATCTAAATTATTTGAACAAACCTAAAGCCAAATTTAAATTCCAAATTTCGAACTAAAAGATCTCAAGAGATCTTTAGGGATCTTTATCGTAACAATCTGAAATTTTATCTTAACAACCTGAATTCTTATCTTAACAATTTGATTGCTAAAAATCCTAACCTAAAAGATATCCTATTTGTTAACGTAACCCTCTTCTCCTGCTTCTTATAAAGAAAAAGAGAACAACAGTCAGAAAGAAATCCAAATCTAATATTTTTTCTTCTCCCTTTACCTCCCCTTGGAATTGATCTGTTGGCCCAAAGGCCCATCACTTTAGTTTTGATGATGATCAACTCATGTAGTTATAGTATTAATGATCTTGTGTTTAATTAGTGACAGATTTGTTATTAAGATCTTAGTAGGTGTGGAGCTTCAACAAAGGACTTAAAGTCAAGTTTTGGAGATAGCACCGGTTGATTCACGAGCCTATGCATCAAGACCACATCAAGAGTTGAGCTCGTTGGATCGTGTTTGGACCAAGTCTAGAAGATGAGAAGGCTTCAAGTGAAGACTTCAAAAAGATGAAGACTTGTGTTTAGGTTTGTTTTTAGTAAGATTTTTGCTTTTAGATAAAATGTAAAGGATAGAATAGTTGGTGGATTGCTCAAAAACATATCACACACACACTCTTGATATAAGAATTTTCAGTTTAGAAAAGACTTTCATTTTTGAAAAATACTATTTTGGTTTTTGATGTTTCTCATGTGCATGTCTTTTGAAACCAAAACCATGTTTAATGCTTAATGTCAAAAACATAGATATCTTATTTGTGTAGTGGATCATATCCATACACACTATGCTTTAATGAATTCAAAATATCTTGTTTTTGTATCATGAAGAAGTTTGGAAAACAAGTTTTAGAAAAATACAAGTTTTCAATTGAGCCAATATTTCCATATTACAAAAATAGTCCAAATCTTTTATAACATGCCTTGATTTTGTGCAAGCATGTTTGTTTATCAAAGTATATTGGTAAAACTATTTTTGTAGATTTTTCAGTATTTTATGGGGATTTTATTTTAGCCAAAAAGACCAAGTTTTTAATCCTTAGATTTTCTGTCCCAGGCTTCAGCCAGTCGACTAGTCGACCAACCAAGTCGACTAGGGCTAAAGTCGATCGACTGACGTGTACAGACGTGCACGCCAGTTCTATAGGATGGCTGGCCGACCGACCTGGTCGATCGTCCAGAGAGCTCTGCTCTCTGGAAAGGCCCCGGCCGACCGAGCGGTCGACCGGACTGAGAGCTTGCTCTCTGTATCCTGGCTCGGTCGACCGGTCGGTCGACCGATGGCTCAAACGGTCTGAGATATGACCGTTGGCCGGTCGGCCGGACGGTCGACCGTCAGGCCTGACAGAACCCCAACGGCTAGTTTTTCTGAGCCTATAAATTTGGGAGTTTGGCCTTTGTTTTTCAACAAGATTTCTAGTGGATTTTAAGCCAGTTTTTCCTACTTCTTTAAAAGAGTTTTCCCACTAAATTGAGAGCTAATACTTCCAATCAAAAGGGGAGTTTTTATTAAGAGTGTTTAAAAGAGATTTCTTTGAGTTTTCCTCCACCATCTCTTTCCTTGTTTTTCTCACACAAACACTTGAGCTATCCATTGCTATATCTACCCTATAGGGAGTTTTTGTGAGAGGATTTTAGGTGATCAAGAGTTGTGATCACCAAAGTTCATCTTTGTTCTTTGAAGAGGCGGACGAGTGTGTTCGCATTGTTTCGGGTCCTAGTGTGGACTCGGTGTTTCGGGTTCGGGTGCGAACTCTTTGTTTGAGGTGCGGCCATGGCGAGCCGGTGGGCTTGCGGTGTGTACGGACTAGGGAGTCCGAGAGTTGTAGGTGTTGCGGCACCGAGTGATCCGGTGGGATCGATTTTAGTGAAAATCCTTCGTGTGTCGAAGGCGGGGATGTAGAGCAAGTGTGCTCGAACCTCGAAACAAATCCCTTGTGTTTGCGATTGCTCACTCTCTCTCTCTCTCTTTGTCTCTTGTTTATATCTTGCATGCTATTACTTGTCTTATCTTTATATACTTGATATACATTTGTGCTCATATTGATATACTTGCTTGGGTTTGTTTGCTAACACTTGTATTCAACCAAGAGAGCCAACGCGGCACCTCAACCCATTCAAGGGGAATCTAGAGGAGTTAGTCCAGAGCCCTTCACGGGGAATTCGGCTACACTCTTGTGTTATACGTGGTATTTAGTGTAAGAGTTTAGTTTAGGTCATAATAGTTTTTACTTCCGCATTATTTGGCATTAAGTGACCATTAGATTAGCCATCACCTATTCACCCCCCCTCTAGGTGAACTTACAATTGGTTTCAGAGCTTGGTACTCTGATTTGGGTCTTACAACCTAGAGTTAAAGATCCTCATTTTTAGGCTAATCACAATATTTTGTACACACACCATGGACTTCATGTCACCACCCACCTTTAACATTCTTAACATCCAAATTTGGAAGATTAAGATGTCTTTGTACCTCAAAGCCATAGGTTATCATGTTTATCTTGCCATCACTAATAATGATTATTGTTTATATGGTAAGAATATTGAGGCTAATGCAAAAGCCCTTAATGCTTTAAAGTCTACCCTACATGATGTTTATTTATCTAGAGTTTCTAACTTTGATTCGGCTTTTGTAGTATGGAATACCCTCATCTCCCTTGGCGAAAAAGATCAATACTATGCGGGGAGCGATTCGGGTGTTGGAAGCGACACCTCCAACAAGTGCTATATGGTCCAAGGGGATAACCCCTTGAGGTAACTACCGAATCCGAGGATGAGGATAATAACATGTCATATGATGAGCTATCTACTTTTTGTCAACTATTGCTTGAGAAATATGACATGATTAAAAAGAAAAATAAAAATTTGAAAAAGAATTTTGATTGCATGCATAAGGAAAATGATTCATTTAGAAGCAGCATTACATGCTTAGAAAAAGAAAATAAAGATTTAAAAAATGAGAATGTTTCCTTGTATTCAAAATTGAATGATTTGTGTGAAGGAAATAATACTTTGAAAAATAAAATTGATTTTGTGAAAAAACAAAAAGAAAGTGTTTTGCAAGAAAATAACTCCTTGAAAAGAAAATTTGTTAAAAAAGAAAAAGAATTTGTTTCTAAAAAGAATAAGAAAAATGATTCTTTATCTCATCATGCCTTACATGCCACCACTAATGAGATTAAAGACTTGAAAAATAAAATTGATTGTTTGAGTTCAACTTTGAACTCTTGTGCATTTAACCATACTAGATTGGAGTCTTTGTTTTCAAAGAAACAAACTCCACACATTCATGCACAACATCATCATGCATATGCTTATGTTGCACGTCATGATCACACTCCTACACATAAGCATCCTAAGGTGTACACATGTACACATTATGGCCGCAAAGGCCATTTAGCAAAATTTTGTTATGACAAGTTGCATCATTTTAATTTTGCTAATAATAAAAATTTTTGGGTTCCTTACAAGACTAACCCCAAAGGACCCAAGAAAATATGGGAACCAAAATCCCCACCTTGTGTATTTGATGTAGGTGAGGGCTCTCACAAAACGTGAGAGATTTGGTGCCTTGATGGTGGGTGCACTTGAACTAAAAGGACACATATTTGGAGCACCGCTATCAAGGAGGTTTTAGTGGGAAAGACCACCATGCTTGGAGCTTTGGAGTTGGTAACAATCTCTAAACTCCTACTTTTTATGTACATGCTTTTTACTTATATCATATTCATAGCATGTTCATATTTTGTGTTCTTATGTGCTTCATGTGGTAAATTCATGTTTAGATGTAGATTCTATTAAAACTTATATTTATACATGTACAAATAGTGAGAACAAATTAATTCATATATGTTTGCACTTCATGCTCATTTGTACCCAGTATATGCACATGTATAAGCTAGTTTTGATGATTTCCTCATTTACACTTGTTTTGCCAATTTTCGTGTTTTTACTTCATGTATATGCATTTTTATTCAAATCTAATAAATATACATGTTTACCCGTGAGTCTCTTGCCTTCATGCAAATACAATTGATAGACGCTTTTATGTTTGGGATATGTATGTGTATTGTTAGTTTTGGATAAATCATACATATACCATGAAGATTAGTGTGTTTTAATGAAAAATAATTTTTCATTATTAAAATGTGACTTATGATCTTTTCGAGCTTCATTGACTATTTTCATGAAAATGCTATATACATAATCTTTGTACACTCACACTTTATTTATTTTGTCATGACTTAGTTTCATGGACATATTTTAAGCTTTATAGACTATGAGTGTAAAATCTTGTGTATTTGGTATGTTTCATGAAATACATATGTTTTGATTTGATGTATTTGAAGGATTTTTAACTAGTTGTTCAAAAACTATTTTATACTAGTTATTTATTCTTCAATGTTTTATGAGATATACACATGATCCTATTATTGTTTCAATTGGTATCATTGAATCGTTTCAATTGGTATCAATTTGACTCTATTTTTGTATATACTCATATTTTGTTTTCTTATATATGTATGTATCAATTTCAATTGGTATAATCATTCTTCATACATATATATGATTTATTTTGTGCTTAAGTTAAAATCGATTTACATGTTTAAAAGCACAAACTTTGTTTATGCTAAGCTTACTTCAAATTTTTTAAAGCTTATGCATTATGTTTTAAAATTGTTTTCAAAATTAAAAAAAATATGTTTATTTGATATCTCAAAATTGTTTTAATAAAGAAAAATTAACAAAAAAAATGTTTTGATTTGTATTGCCTATATGCAAGGAGAGCTTAACATGTCTTCTACATATAGATTCATGTTGAGTGTATTGTATATTGAGGAGCTTGACAACTCTTCTTTATGTGGTACACGTGTGTAGGGGGAGCTTCACATCTCCTCTTATGCATTACATATTATACGTTATGTGAATTAGGGCTTGTCATCCCTCTTTCATGTAATGTATATGTGTAGGGAAGTTACTTAACCGTCTTCCTCTTCATGAATGTATATCGCATATAACTTTTATTGATATGTTTGATTTGACCCCTTATTGATCTCTTTGTTTTTGACAAAAGGGGGAGAAAAATTTGATGATTTTGTTTTTACTTTAACCCCTTTGTTGATGATTGACAAAAAGGGGGAGAAGTATTTGAGATATATGCATGCTTTTGGTTAAAGGATTTATGTTTATGCATATATGTTTTGTTGTGCAAAGAGGAGAAAAAGATTTTGTGATTTGTTTTATGCTTGATTAGCATGTTTACTCCTACATTTGCATACATGTTTATGTGCCTCATTGCATATTTATTTTGTTTATTTGTGATGCATGAGTTAAGGGGGAGCTTCTTTGGAGCTTTACTTTAATCCATGCATATATAACTTCATGAGTTTTGTCATCATCAAAAAGGGGGAGATTGTTGGCCCAAAGGCCCATCACTCTAGTTTTGATGATGATCAACTCATGTAGTTATAGTACTAATGATCTTGTGTTTAATTAGTAACAGATTTGTTATCAAGATCTTAGTAGGTGTGGAGCTTCAACAAAGGACTTAAAGTCAAGTTTTGGAGCTAGCACCGGTTGATTCACGAGCCTATGCATCAAGACCACATCAAGAGTTGAGCTCGTTGGATCGTGTTTGGACCAAGTCTAGAAGATGAGAAGGCTTCAAGTGAAGACTTCAAGAAGATGAAGACTTGTGTCTAGGTTTGTTTTTAGTAAGATTTTTGCTTTTAGATAAAATGTAAAGGATAGAATAGTTGGTGGATTGCTCAAAAGCATATCACACACACACTCTTGATATAAGAATTTTTAGTTTAGAAAAGACTTTCATTTTTGAAAAATACTATTTTGGTTTTTGATGTTTCTCATGTGCATGTCTTTTGAAACCAAAACCATGTTAATGCTTAATGTCAAAAACATAGATATCTTATTTGTGTAGTGGATCATATCCATACACACTATGCTTTAATGAATTCAAAATATCTTGTTTTTGTATCATGAAGAAGTTTGGAAAACAAGTTTTAGAAAAATACAAGTTTTCAATTGAGCCAATATTTCCATATTACAAAAATAGTCCAAATCTTTTATAACATGCCTTGATTTTGTGCAAGCATGTTTGTTTATCAAAGTATATTGGTAAACTATTTTTGTAGATTTTTCAGTATTTTATGGGATTTTATTTTAGCCAAAAAGACCAAGTTTTTAATCCCTAGATTTTCTGTCCCAGGCTTCAGCCAGTCGACTAGTCGACCGACCAAGTCGACTAGGGCTGAAGTCGGTCGACCGACTCGGTCGACCGACGTGCACAGACGTGCACGCCAGTTCTGCAGGATGGCCTGCCGACCGACCTGGTCGACCGTCCAGAGAGCTCTGCTCTCTGGAAAGGCCCCGGCCGACCGAGCGGTCGACCAGACAGAGAGCTTGCTCTTTGTATCCTGGCTCGGTCGACCGGCCGGTCAACCGATGGCTCAAACGATCTGAAATATGACCGTTGGCCGGTCGGCCGGCCGGTCGACCGTCAGGCCTGACAGAACCCCAACGGCTAATTTTTCTGAGCAATAAATTTGGGGGTTTGGCCTTTGTTTTTCAACAAGATTTCTAGTGGGTTTTAAGCCAGTTTTTCCTACTTCTTTAAAAGAGTTTTTCCCACTAAATTGAGAGCTAATACTTCCAATCAAAAGGGGAGTTTTTATCAAGAGTGTTTAAAAGAGATTTCTTTGAGTTTTCCTCCACCATCTCTTTCCTTGTTTTTCTCACACAAACACTTGAGCTATCCATTGCTATATCTACCCTATAGGGAGTTTTTGTGAGAGGATTTTAGGTGATCAAGAGTTGTGATCGCCAAAGTTCATCTTTGTTCTTTGAAGAGGCGGACGAGTGTGTTCGCATTGTTTCGGGTCCTAGTGTGGACTCGGTGTTTCGGGTTCGGGTGCGAACTCTTTGTTTGAGGTGCGGCCTCGACGAGCCGGTGGGCTTGCAGTGTGTACGGACTAGGGAGTCCGAGAGTTGTAGGTGTTGCGGTACCGAGTGATCCGGTGGGATCGATTTTAGTGGAAATCCTTCGTGTGTCGAAGGCGGGGATGTAGAGCAAGTGTGCTCGAACCTCGAAACAAATCCCTTGTGTTTGCGATTGCTCTCTCTCTCTCTCTTTGTCTCTTGTTTATATCTTGCATGCTATTACTTGTCTTATCTTTATATACTTGATATACATTTGTGCTCATATTGATATACTTGCTTGGGTTTGTTTGCTAACACTTGTATTCAAGCAAGAGAGCCAACGCGGCACCTCAACCCATTCAAGGGGAATCTAGAGAAGTTAGTCCAGAGCCCTTCACGGGGAATTCGGCTACACTCTTGTGTTATACGTGGTGTTTAGTGTAAGAGTTTAGTTTAGGTCATAATAGTTTTTACTTCCGCATTATTTGGCATTAAGTGACCATTAGATTAGCCATCACCTATTCACCCCCCTCTAGGTGAACTTACATGATCATGACGGAGGAACGTGTCTGAGGTGTGGAAATTGAGGAGAAGGCAAAGGGAATCAATCCAAATTTCTTCAAATTGGTATTTAGACGTGTGATAAGCCCAGGTGAGTGTTTTTTGTTTTCTCATTGAGTATTTCAGTATTATCTCATGTGAGTATTCTTTGTTTGTTTATTGAATATTTCGGTATTATTTCTTGTCAGCTGCTTTTAACTTATTCCAGTAGACATTATTTTATGTTTAAATAGTGTTCATGTTTAATCACTGTTCATGCACGACAAATTATTTATCATGTTCACATATTAAATGCATAATGAATAAACCCCAAAATATTATATTGTCGATTCTGAATAAATATTATAATATAATGATACCACTTAAGTAACCTCCCTGATTATACATGATACTTACCTGATAAACATATTGTTCATGTTACTGAAAGTTACTAGAAAAATATCGTTAGGTCGTAACACTTAGTACAGTTCTATTCATCGTATACACGGTTACTGTTCACTGTTCTTATTATTGTTCACCATATATATGATTACTGTTATTGTTGCTGTACTGTTATTGTTACTGTCACCATATCGTCCCAGAATTCTAGGTAATATAAACATTGACTGATTTAACTGAATTGAATTGATAATAAGATAAATGGACAACATACATTGGGATTAGGAAAATTGATGGAGGAGACAGTGTTTGTATTTTGAGTGGACCTAGGATACAGGTTGAGCAACCAACTTACGGTTCCACTGTAGGTTTCTGGGGGATGACTAACATCTCATCTATTTATTGCTCCACAGTTTTACTGTGAGTATTGTTCCACAGTGATACTGTGAGTATTGTTACTGTTACTGACTATCTAGCGGTAGGGCCTGATTCAGCGTCAGGCATCTGGGCCATGGTCCCGGGAATATGCGGGGCTCACCTAAAGCATAGATAACATCTCCAACCAATCAGTTTTAATAATTTAGGACTTCGATTGACACGTGTGATAGGCGTAGTATGGGATGCGTCTATTACAGGTGGCAATTGGTGTTCACTAATAAAATAAATAATAATAAACTGTTTATAGTGTATTATGACTGACCGTAATCACCTGACTGTACATATATATAAATTATGATAGACATATGATTGTTAACATGACCGAATTGTATATTAAACTAGTGATATATTTTAGGTCACATATCTTGACATTAGTTGTTTTCTTTTATCATGATACTAGTTATATATCGTTCATAGCTCTGTTCTTGATATTGATTATTTTGTTATCTTTTATTTCAGTTTATTATGTTGTTATTGCTTACATTGTTATTATGTACGAGTACCTTTCCCTTTACACACACACTCATTAGGTCATTTCTGACGACCCTAAATTCGCACGTCCAGGATTTTGGACACTTCCTTATTGTTCAGGTGTTCGTGTGATCATACGCTATGCAAGGAGCCTTGAGTTCTCTCTTTTCGATTTCTGATATTCCTACTTTCTTTTATTCTGTCATTTCCTTGAATCTTGATATATTTGAATCATTGCTTATTTTACTCCTTTATTCATCTATTATCTAGTGTGGGCATTTATATATGTTATTGCAGTGATATTAATTTATCATAATAGATTTTTTTATAACTTGTTCAGGTTACTGTAGGCTTAGTGTGTATATGTGGGATACTTTTCTCGCATATATACGTCGCCTACTCTCGTCGCGACTCTGTTTTCATGTACTTTGGGAAGCGGGGCGTGACGTGATATTTTGGTATCAGAGCCAGGTTCACAATTAAAATGAATCAAGTTCATGCATGTGATCTGAGACGAGTTATATTTACACTGCAGTAAACATATAGCATTCACACAATGATATGAGTCCACTTGAGAATCAATCGTCCTTCTTTTCTAAGTCCATCTCTTGAATCTGCTGATGCCTCCAATTTTAACATTCCTTCCAGATCGATCTGTATTTTTTTGTTGATTTCTATCTTTCATCTCGGTTCCTTTTCCCCGATACTGACTATTCGGACTGGCTTTTGGACCTGATCGACGGCAGAAATCAGAGCGCGCAGTAGAATTGTGGTGTCCCAGCGAGGCGACATGGAAGCTTATTTGTTTTCTCCCTAAATTTGGATTCTTTTATCATTCCCTACTTTATTGAAATTTCGAGGACGAAATTTTATAATGTGGGTAGAATGTAATATCCCCTAATTAATAATACTGTATTTCTACTTTAATTAATTTTACAAGTATATGTATATATTATATTTTATACATTATTATTAGCATTACTATTATTATTTTGTTATTGTTGGTATTATTCTTAGTTCATTTTCTTTTCTAATTGATTTTCTTTTCCAACCTATAATCCTATTATCTAATAAATCATAACCCATTTAACTCATACCCGAAATAAAGTAAAATAAAATAAAATAAATAAATTTTAAACTATATATATATATATATATATATATATATATATATATATATATATATATATATATATATATATATATTTGTGTGCCTAAATTGTTTATGCCAAGTTTCAAACTCATATCCTTTTTACCAAATCCTAATACCTAAACCATAATGCCACATTGGCGTGTGGTTAGGTAGGACACAAAAATTATTTAAACAAACCTAAAGTCAAATTTAAATTCCAAATTTTCAACTGAAAGATCTCAAGAGATCTTTAGGTATCTTTATCTTAACAACCTGAATTCTTATCTTAACAACCTGATTGCTAAAAATCCTAACCTAAAAGATTTTATCCTATTATGTTAATGTAACCCTCTTATTATGCTTCTTAAAAAAAAAAAAAGAGAATGACAGTCAGAAAGAAATCCAATCCAACATTTCTTCTTCTTCCTTTACCTCCCTTTGGAATAGATCGTGACGGAGAAACGTGTCCGAGGCGTGGAGATTGAGGAGCAGGCGAAGGGAATCAATCCAAATTTCTTCAAATTGGTATTTGGACGTGTGATAAGCCTAGGTGAGTTTTTTTTGTTTTCTCATTGAGTATTTCAGTATTATTTCATGTGAGTATTCTTTCTTTGTTTATTGAATATTTCGGTATTATTTCATGTGAGTTGCTTTTAACTTATTCTAGTAAACGTTATTTTATGTTTAAATAGTGTTCATGTTTAATTACTGTTCATGTACGGTAATTATTTATCATATTCACATATTAAATGCATAATGAATAAACCCCAGAAGATTATATTGCCAATTCTAAATAAATATCATAATATAATGATACCACTTAAGTAATCTCAATGATTATACATGATACCTACCTGATAAACAAATTGTTCATGTTACTGAAAGTTACTGGAAAAGTATCGTTAGGCCGTAACGCTCGGTACAATTTTATTCATCGTATACACGGTTACTGTTCACTATTCTTATTACTGTTCGTCGTGTATACGATTACTATTATTATTGTTGTACTGTTATTGTTAATGTCACCATATTGTCCTAGTATTCTAGGTAATATGGATATTGACTGATTTAACTGAATTGAATAGATAATAAGGTAAATAGACAACATACATTGGGATTGGAAAAATTGATGGAGGAGATAGCGTTTGTATTTTAGGTGGACCTAGGATACAAGTTGCACAGCCAACTTACGGTTCCACTGTAGGGTTCCGGGTGATAACTGACATCTCATCTGTTTATTGTTTCACAGTATTACTATGAGTATATTTTCACAGTGATAATGTGAGTACTGTTACTGTTACTGACTACCTGGCGGTAGGGCCTGGTCAGCGCCAGGCATCTGGGCCATGGTTCTAGGTATATACGGGACCCACTTAAAGCATAGACAACATCTCCAACCAATCAGTTTCAATAATTTAGGACTTCGATTGATACGTGTGATAGGCGTAGTATGGGATGCGTCTATTACATATGACAATTGGTGTTCGCTGACATAATAAATAATAATGAACTGTTTATAATGTATTGTGACTGACCTTAATCACCTGACTGTACATATATATAAACTATGATAGACATATGATCGTACACATGATCGGATTGTATACCAGACTAGTAACATATGTCAGGTTACACATCTTGACATTAATGGTTTTCTTTTATCATGATACCAGTTATATATCGTTTATAGCTCTGTTCTTGATATTGATTATTTTATTATCTTTTATTTCAATTTATCATGTTGTTATTACTTACATGTTATCATGCACGAGTACCTTTCCCTTTACACACACACACTCATTAGGTCGCTTCTGACGACCCTGAATTCGCACGTCCAGGATTTTGAACACTTTCTTATTGTTCAGGTGTTCATGTGATCGTACGCTTTGCGAGGAGACTTGAGTTCTCTCTTTTTGATTTCTGGTATTCCTACTTTCTTTTATTCTGTTATTTCCTTGATTCTTCATATATTTGACTCTTTGCTTATTTTACTCCTTTATTCATCTGTTACCTAGTGTGGACATTTATATATGTTATTGCAGTGATATTAATTTATCATAATAGATTTTTTTTTATAGCTTATTCAGCTTACTTTAGGCTTAGCGGTATACGTGAGATATTTTCCTCGCGTATATACATCGCCGACTCTCGTCGCGACTCCGTTTCTATGTATTTTGGGAAGCAATACGTCACAGTATATGTTATGTCTGGATGGGTATAAACTTGAGCATACATCAGACTTTCAACCCCCGATGCATATGGAATGTCTTTTATTTGCTCTTTCTGTAAGTTGTTCTTGAGACATTGGAGTAGACTCAACTTATCTCCTCTAGAGAAATTCTTCATGCCATATCTATCTAGCACCTACCGATATTGACCTTTTGCGATAAACCTAATATTACACATGTCCTATCACGTTGAATCTGGATGTCTATCACAAAAGAAGCGTCTCTAAGATCTTTCATCTCAAAATTCTTTAAGAGAAAACATTTGGTCTCAGGTAAAAGAATCTAATCGTTACTTGCTAGTAGAATGTCATCCACATATAGCACAAGAAATATAAGCTTACTCTCTTTAAATTTATGGTAAATGCATTGATCTTAAAACGAAAATCGGATATTACATGATCAAATTTCAAATACTATTGACAGGATGCTTGATTTAAACCATAAATGGATTTCTTTATTTGCAAACCAAATATTATGAAACATTCACTTTAAACTTTTTGGTTGCAACATACAGATTTCTTTCTCAATGCTACAATTAAGAAAGGCAATCTTAACATCCATTTAGTATAACTCCAGGTCAAAGTGAGCCACCAGTGCTATAATAATCCTAAAAGAATGCTTCATAAAAACTGGAGAGAAAGTCTCCTTAGAGTCAATGCCTTCTCTTTGAGTGAATCCCTTTGTGACAAGATGTGACTTATACCTTTCGACATTACCTTTCGAATCCCGCTTGATTTTGAATACTCATTGTAACGCCCCGATCCTAAAGATACGGAGACGTTATGGCGACGTATATACGCGAGGATAATACCCCACGTATATACGCTAAGCCTCAATTGTAACCTGAACAAGCTATAAATCGGAAGCATAATGATCAAAGAACACTGCAATAATACATATAAGACTACACATGATAGCAATGAATAACAGGAAGAAAATGACAGCTGAATAGAAGTCAAAGGTGATATACAGGAATCAAAGAATAATAATAAGAATAAAATGCAAGTATACCAGAATCAAAGGGAGAGGACCCAAGCTCCTCGTAAAGCGTACCGCCTCATCAAACACCTGCACATTAGAAACAATCGTCCAATAGCTGGACGTGCAAATCCAGGGTCGTCAGAACGCGACCATAATGAGTGTGTGTGTAAAGGGGAAACAGCTCGTGCAGAAGAAACCATATGCATATATAATAATAAGGACAACTGCAGATAGAAAGACTAAATAACACAATAAATAACTGAACAGTAACACATATGATGAAGACATAAATACAGATAGCAGTCAAATGGCACAACTGTAAATATGCAATCAATGTCAAATAGGTATCCATTACATGTCACTAAACTGGTATCCAAGTCTGGTCATAAGTCTGGTCCTGGTTACAATCATGTGGTCCTGGTTACAATCATGTATACAGTCATGTGTCATAAGGCAGGGTAACCATTCAGGGTAATAGCACAATGTATTCATTCAAATCAATCAATAACAATCAACAGCATTCTACGTTATCTTTGTCACTTTCCCACCGGCGTCCCACGACATCCGACAGTTCACCCTGGAGCCCGCACATCCAGTAGAACTCATTCGAACTCCGATATGCGGGTATCATTGTTCGAATAGGGAAAGAGAACCAAATAATATGAGTCCTAGGAGTTATCATCATACAAGTGCGTGTGGATGCTAATAGGCACTGAGAATGCAATATCACGCTAACACCAGGTGGCACAGTCAGTAAATGGCCCTGCAGATTCAAGAGGTGGACCCCACAGATTCAAGAGGTGGCCCCCACCACGTATGTAGTGTGGCACTTTGCTCCGTGTGGCACTTTGCTCTGAGGGGGAATGGATTCTAGAGGTGGCCCCCACGGATTCAAGAGGTGGCCCCCACCATGTGTATGATGTGGCACTTAGTTCCGTGTGGCACTTAGTTCCATTCAAGATCCGCCGGACGCTAGCACGATTGTGGGATACATCCTCGTCAATCCCGACACCAGGCGGCAAACCGCCGGACGCCGGTTTTGACTGTGCTATTAACAGGTCAACATTGCATGGGACATGGATACAGTGGGTACAGGAGTACTAGATGTCAAGTAACAGTGATACAGTCATATGCCAAGGTCCAGTAAAAGGTGTCTAGTGTGCAATCAGTCAGGTAATGCCATCAGTAATAATCAATACCTTATGCCATTTCAATTACTGGGATGCTACGGGACGGTAACAATATCAGTACAGTAACAGTCAATCAGTAATAGTATACACGGTGAACAATATCAGTAACAGTAACAGTAACCGTGTATACGATGAACAATAGGGCTGTACTCTAGTTACAGTCAAACAATCATTTCCCAGTAACTTCAATGACATGGATACAAAATAACCGTAACAGTCTAGCTACTGCTCAATAAACAGTCTCAACCAATCTGATCATAATCTCACCCATCCATACTAAAGAGATATCATTACTATTCCATCGACTTATATTCTCAATATAATCCTCATGAGTCATTAAGTATCAGTCAGTATCAGTGTAATCCAAAATGGTAACTACCATATCAAAGAACCTGTAATTAGTCCTCTCCTCAATACCAATATGTTCTAATCCTATAACCCTCAATAACTGAGATCAAATAATAACTGTTATCAAACTCCAAGATATAGGTCGCTGATATCGACTAGATTACTATCGTCATAACTCAATCTCTATCAATAGGTGTAATCAATAACTATGCATGTCCTCGAGATCAACAAGTCAAACACATACCCCAATCATATTAAATAAGAAACATCCTCAAACACATGTAATCTAGAATATCTACTCAACTACTTCAGTCATACTTGATATGTCCTCAAATACTCACTAATAAAGACATTTCTAACTACTGATCATCATTCAATGTAAATAACATAAGTCCCAGGTCAATCCAAAGTCAACACAACCAACTCATGATTCCCAACAGTCATATGATCATCAATTATCAATTTACATCAATGATTCTGATATAATAATTGTCATTCCAACATATATCCATATTCAAGCTCCGCTTTCTCACTCTAACAATTCAATCTGATTTCCAAATCCTCAAAGGTTCACACTTCTATTAAGATCAAACATGATATCCCAATACTCGGTATCACAACATATACATGCATCTAAGTTCTATTAGATCAAGTCATTACCATCAATATCCATCTCAATTACCCTCATGCTACATCCTGATATGTCTACAACAATACTCTAGATATACATAGGACAAACATGGGGGTTCTAACATGTATCAAGAATTATGCATATCATATTCCTATACATCCAACATGTAAATAAACGGGAGATGACCGTCCACCTTCACGCTCGGCGATCTCCACACATAAACATGTAACATAAGAAATCTACTCAACAATTTACATAACATATAAAATAATATCTGCGGTCACTTAATAAATAAAGAGAGAGAGAGAAAGAGAGAGAGAGACACTCACATTAGGAAACCTGCACGTTACCGGGCGAGTCGCCGTTACGGTCGCTATGGTGCCGCTCTTCGCTGTCGGACTGCATGGGAGGGTAGTCAGGGTGCTGGGGAAGGCCCAGCTGCAAGCTGGTGATCTCGCGCTCGCCGGAAGGGTCTGGATTTGCCGCTCGCCTGAACTTGCGCACGCCAATGCAACACACCCATCTATACAATGAATAGAAACACATGCATATAAATCATGCATACCTATACATGATTATACATAAACACATGCATACATATCTAAATTAATAAATACATACTACTAACTATAAATACCTATTCATTAATTAATATGCATGCACAAATAAGTATCTATAACACCCATACATGCACATAATGTAGACACACATGATAACTCACACTAATTTATTAACATGTAATTAATTAAAATAATATAAAAATACCTTTAATAAAACTCACTCATGCATGCATGCAAAAACCCAAGGCACTCACGCACACACACACAATCTCACACATTTATATAACTTTTTAATTATTACACAAATGCCACCACACAATAAAATGTAAAGCTAACCTCGAGCCGATTTGCGGCGCACCGACGGAGGCTCCGACGGAGGCGTACGGGGTCGCGGAGAGTGTCGTTGGATAGAGCAACTCGCCGCGAAGGGCGTGGGGTGCGTACGCGCTCGCCGACGACGATCAACGGCATCCCGCGGAGAGCCCGAAAATAGCTCGGAGTAAGGATTTTTGCCGCGCACACATAAATACACCACATGAAAAAACATATATTATTTCATTAATATTACATTCATTAATATAATATTTAATATAATGTACAAGCACCTTTAATAAAACCCACTTTATGTATGCAACATTAATAAAGGGGGAAAGAGGGGAGATTACTCACGGCTTGAGGAGATGGCTTGGTGCTGTCCATGATACTCGGCCAAAGGATGGAGAAGGACATGATGCGGCCTGGCTCATGGCCTGGTGGGAGCAGCAGGCTTGGCCAATGGGGTGAACCCGGCCATGGCCATAGGTTGGCTTGCGGCAGGAAGGTTGGAGGGTGAAATATGCTGTTGGGGTGAAGCACGAACGGACTTCGACGGAGGCCGATGAACTTCGATGGAGAGGATCCGCTCGCCACAGATCTGCCGTGGGCTGTACTGCCGCTGCGCATCAAGGAGAAGATCCGGTTGTGTTGCCGGCCAAGATGGGAGTATGCTCCGGCTCCGGCGATGGCGAGGAGGAGCTCCAGCAAGCCATGGAGTGGGTGAGGTTTAAGATGGTGCTGCTGGAGGGGAATCTGCTGATGGATCGGCCATCGAGGGGGAGGTGCGGCTTGGGAGAAGAGAAGATAGATTAGGATTTGGTTTTTAGTTTAGGTTTAGAAGTTAGGATTTATTTATAGGATGGGTTATTGGGTTTTGGGAGAATAACTCAAATAATAATAAATAGAAATAACTATAATAATATTAATAATCAATAGTGACACCAAAAATAGTAGGCAAAATACTAAGAAAGGTAATTAGTCATCACCACAGAAATAAATACAAATAAATGCTAATAACTCTATACTAATAATAACAGGTAATAATAGTAATCCTAATTAATAATAATAATGACAATAATAATAGCAGCACTAAATAGAATAAATAATAACCTTAATGAATAATGAGAATACTAATTAAGTTAACAATTAATAATAATAATGGCAAACATAAAATATCAAATTACCAATTATTATCTCAAAAGAATTTCCATACTTAATAATAATAATCTCAGGAAAATAATAAATCAACTTGATTCATTAAAATACTCGGTAAATAAAAATGTAATAAATACCTAAAGAAAATAAAATACAGTACTATTAGGTTAGGGATATTACACTCATTTACAACCAAACAGTTTCTTTCCTTAAGGCAACTCTCCTAAATCCCAAACATCATTGTCCTTCATGGACTTTAACTCATCTTTCATGGCATTTGACCACTTAGTGGGGTGAATATTGAGTTTGGCCTCATTCAAGGATGTGAAGTCATCCTCTAGCCTTATGTAAAACTCATGCTCTTAGAGATAAACTATAAAGTCATTTGCAATGACTGATCTCCTCTCCCTAATTGTTCTCCTAAACACTTGTGGTTGAGAATTTTTAGGTTCTATCACATTAACATGATCTACTTCAGGATAAACTGTATATGTACCTTGTAAGGATGCAACTGTATTTTCATCTTGAAGTGGAATAATTACTTTATCATTTGGAACAATTGTCATGGGTATAACAATATGTTCTTCCTTAAATATGAAATTCTTATACAGTTAACTCCCATTGTTCTGAATATCCTGAAAAAAAATTAGCAATCCGTCTTTATGTTCTTAATGGAGGGACAATAAAACTTAAAACCTTTATACCCCTCAGAATATCCTACGAATAAACAGCTAACTATCTTCGAGTCCAACTTCTTCTCATTGGTATATATGGCCGAGCTTTCGTTGGACAATCCCAAACATGTAGATGCCTAATACTGAGAGCTTTCCTAGTCCATAACTCATATGGGGTTTTAGTTACTGTTTTCCTAGGTACTCTGTTAAGGAGGTGACAACCATCTTTAAGTCTTCACTATATAATGACTCTGATAGAGTACTGTGAGCTATCATACTCCAACCATGTCCTTTAGTGTGTGATTTTATCTCTCAGCAACACTATTGTGACGAGATATCTATGACATGGTGTACTAAGCGACAATGTCACACTCTTTCAGAAATTGGCAAATGGTTCCTGACATCTACCTGATCCGTTGTATCTGTCATAGTACTCACCATCACGATCAGATCTAACGATTTTAATCTTTCTATTTAGTTGATTTTCAACTTCAGCTTTATAGATTTTAAATATGTCCAATGATTGAGATTTCTCATGTAACAAGTATAGGTACTCATAACAAGAGTAATTGCATGTAAAAGTGATGAAATATTCGTGATCATTCCAAGAAGTTGTAGGAAATGGACCATAAATGTCTATATACACCAAATCCAAGACATCCTGAACTCCGTTTAGCACCAAACTTCCTAATATTTCTTTAATTAATGTTCGCTTAGTGCTTAGGCTATTCACATATATAGATCCAGAAAATGAAGCATGAAGTTTCAATTTATATAGCCATCAATCAGAATTCTAGTACTAACAATTTTAGATTTGAAAAGTAGACTAAGCATTTCATCACTAAGAGTGACAGTAAAACTAGATCTGTCTAACAATGAAATAGAAATACGATTCAAGACGGTATATATAAAGTCTCATCCAAATCTAAAACAAAAAATCAGAATCTAATCTAAGCCTACAAACTTCAACAGCTTCAACTACAACTTTATTTCCATTACCCATCTATGTGTATCGCTCAGCTGGGCTGGCCTCCTTTGGGTTTGAAAGTTCCGCATTGAATCACTTATATGAATTATCTATTGTATCAAGTGGCACTAAAACAAAATTAATTTCAGAACAAACATAAATATGAGATATACCCGCTAAAAATCTATTTCTGATACTCTATGTAATCCTACTTGAGGTAGCCTATTTGTATGCAGAAGAAGCATGCAATGACCTTAGACTTTTTATCATGTACTTTTGCCACTTAGGATCGACTATTGTAGTGGTGTTTATATTCCTCTCTTTAGTTATACTTTTTCTTTTCTTATTAGAAGTGTTATCCTGAATGTTAAGTGAGCACTTTCAGTCTTTTCTTGTTTTAATCTCTTTCATTTCTGGACGTAGTGACTAATGAGCTCAGTGAGACTCCACTTTCCCATTGAGCATTATAAATAATCTTGTAAAGGGTTATACTTTATAAGAAAAAAATATAAGAATGAAATGCAATAGAATCTCTTCAGAGAGTTCCAATTTTAGTGCCTTTAGTTTAGAAAGAAGATTAGACATTTTCATAATGCACTCCCTTATATTTTCTTTACCATTGTAGTGTATATTTATCAGCATACTAAGATGCGTGCTAGCCTCAAGTTTATCCGATTTAATAAACTGGTCGGCTACTTCAGCTGAAAAACTTAGCACTGACTTTATCAGATATAGAACCCTTAATAGTTATAAGAATAGTGTGCTTTATGACCATTAGACACATCCTGTAAGACCTCTCCCACTTATCATAATTGGCCTTTTCTTTTTTAACTGAATTTTGTTAGTGATAGTAAAGGTCCATCAATCTTAAAGGTGTAATCTAGGTTCATAAATCCCAGAACGTTCCTTTTTATGTGGTATTACCACTTTCTTAAAGTTTGTACCATTCAATTTAGAGTATATAAGTGTATAATTTCTCATCAATTTAACATAAACATTACATTATCAAAATTCTACTATAATAGCCATAAAAAATAAATTTTAGAAAATGCAACCAGTTTAACCGATTGAGCTGTCAGCCAAACTTTCAGAACAAGTTGTGTATCTTTATGCCAATACTGTACTGGCCTAATATAGAAACCCTAAAGTTTAGATCCTATATAAGAGAACAGCCTTTCTTTGGGCCGACTGTCCCTTTATAGAATTGGTCCCAAATTTTAAGTTATCTATATCGACCATATAATATATGTAATGACCCGGCCGTATTGACAACTTTCCTTTGGGCCGTTGCTACACGCATGGGCCACACAAATCTACGCATCTGGATTCTTATTCCGCCGTCGGACAGTTGATGAGGGTAATGCAATATGGGCCTATAGTGTGACAATCTTTCTTTGAGTCGATTATCACACACCAAGGTTCTTTAACTTACATTACCCACATCAAGTATCCAATGTCGTACATAATTCGACCAAACAATAGTCTTCCTTTGAGCCGGCTATTATCCGCATGAACTATATACGTAATTAAATAAGCTCTTTTATAAGTTCTTTAATTTGAACGTGTATATATCTTTATCTGTGTGTTATTTACTGTAGTAAAAATCAATATTCATCATGCGAGAACAATATAAGCAATATAACATTGATGAAGCGGAAGCATGTATGGATCCATATAACCATGATAAATATATACTTCAATGCCTACTTTATATCAACTAACTACTATTTTGTCTTTTATAGTGCCTGTAATACTATAGTGCTCGTCAAAATCATCGAAACGGCTGTTTACATACCCAAAACAGAAGTCAGATGAGCCCGTAACGGCTAATTGAAGTTTCTATTGGCAAAACGGGTCGCAGTGCTTATTGGGTCTGGATCAGACCCAACCTGCAATGGTTAAGTTATGAGTTTCATTAATGGGTTAAGTTTACTGAACTAGATAAAACCCAATAAATTTAATGTGAGAGTAATTGAGATTAAGTTTCTTTATTTGATTAGAATTCTATTTCAAAATTTCTCTAGTAGACTAGAATTCTATCTCAACCTTAAAATCTAAATTTATCTCAACAATTTAAATTTAAACTTTATATGAGAATAATTAGAGTAGTTTCCTTATTAGATTAAAATTATAT
Source organism: Agave tequilana (assembly GCA_038442645.1). NCBI lineage: Eukaryota > Viridiplantae > Streptophyta > Magnoliopsida > Asparagales > Asparagaceae > Agave > Agave tequilana. Next base: position 57,035 of record JAVJIF010015761.1, read on the forward strand.
TTCTAAAATTTCTGCTCCTAACTAATCTTATAATAGTCCGCTTAATTAAGAAAACCTAAAAAACAATTAAACTTCTTTTTTTAATTAATTTTCATTGTCGCGATACGTCTGCCCACGCACTGTGCGTGGGCAAGCTGGGCCTTGCTATCCACGTAGTCTGGGCCAAGTGCCCATGCATGTACAGAAGGTTTTTTTTTAAAAAAATTTGAAACACTTTATGCATGCATGCGCAGTGCATGCATGTATATATATAATGTTCCTTGGTCATCTTAGGGGCCGTTTGTTTCTCATAAAAGTTCGTAATTCGTAAATGACTTACAACCCAATTACAACTACGGTGTTTGTTTGGACCGTAATTCGTAAAAGACTTACACAACCCAATTACTCCTCACTTGCAACCCAATTACCACTCACTTACAGCCCAGTTACAGTTATTTTGTGGTCATGCAAATTTGTATTATTTTTTATATTAATATTAAATTTTTTTAATATTTAGTATTTTTAATATTTATTTGCAATATTAAAACTTTTTAAATCACTAAGTAGTTAATTTTGTGATCAACTTTTTCACTTACGACTTACACATTACGATAACCAAACACCGTAAAGCACAATATACTTTTTCACTTACAACTTTATATTACCAACCAAACACCATAAAGCTTATATGCGTGTAACTCATTTACAAATATAAAAGACTTTACCAATTACAACTTACGAATTACGGCCAATTACGACAACCAAACAGACCTTTTAGTGCACATTCCATGCAGCAAGCCCACGCTTACACTGCACATCACACGCGTGCATGCATCCGGGTATGCACGCACGCATGCGTCCACAAATGTTTTTTAATAAATTAAATAACACACAAAAAAATCTCAATGAATATATACATAATTCAATATAATAATCTCAATTTAATTCAATTATTTGAGATACAAATTTTTTTATTGAATTAAATAAATAGATCAATTGTAATTTTTATAGATCGAGATCAAAAATTTCTGTAGATCCTGATAGTCTAATAAAGAGGAGGATCTGATATCAATTGTTAGATCTAATTTTTTTCATTCAAGATCTACGCATAAACTAAAAGTCTGTTTATCAAAATCAGAAGAAAGGAGGGTTTTAGGCATACCTGATTACATCACAAAAGTGATGCCAAAAATTGCACGATCTCGAGGACGCCAGAATTGAGGGAGATGATTCTTCTCTCCAGCCACGAAGTTCTCTTTTTAGAGTAGATGAGAGGCTTCCAAGAGAGAGATTGTCATTATGGTGAGAGGGGACTTTACGCATGATATATATAGGATCAATGAAATCTAGTTCAACTCATCATAGATCTAGACCCTTGATTTAAAACACGAGTTCCACACGTGTAATGAGTCTCACATTTTAATTTAAATACGCTCATGGCTAAGTATAATTGAAAACGTGTGTAGATCCAAACCATTTAGGCTTGATCAATTCGTTATTAGCTCTAACAACATAGGTTAAGTGGACGGGTGCAATATTCAATTGACTTGATTAAGCCCATAATAAATTAGACTTTAAAATATAATAAGTCTAACAATACAATGACACAGACAGGCATGAGTTTCATATTGGCGGCCCCTGACTTTTGGTTTTACCAGTAGACATTAAAATCGGTATCCAGTTGTACAATCAGCCAGTATTTTGTATCAGAGGTCCTTTCTTCCTTTCCTTGTGTTGGTTGTTTCCGTTTTGTTGTTTTATTCTCTAGCACCTGCGCGTGCTTTTATGGGAGAATATGAATTTTGTTTTAGCATGTATGCTTGGGTATGTTTTCATTAAACTCTTATTAATAAAGCACGAGGGCTAGTTAGCTCACCGTTTACTCTAAAAAAAACAGACCATATGAGTTTTGCAACAGTATCCACCATCGTGCAGTACTTGGCATTGGAGTGAGATATTGCATCTTATCTCATGCTACGCTAAGAGATGATAGAAGAACACAAAAGTATATATAGAAGCCAATAGTAGATGGCAAGAATTGGAGTCATCATCTCATCTAGCTTAATAAACTACAACGGCAAGAGAAGAGTCACAAAAGAATTGAAGTAGTGAACGAGTTATGATATAATGAAGATACTATAAGACTCTAAGAAGTTGTCACTGGTACAGAAAAGGGATATGCATCAGCCTTTTCAAAAACATCGGTTGGACAGGGTCCCACATTACCAGGAGATGCGATGACAATTTTGAAAATAAAACGATTATACAGTTATGATGGAAATATTCCATGTCATTTTTTTCCTAAACCGACATGTAATATTTAACATCGGTTTTCTGAAAAACCGACATGGATAATTTAAAACAAAATGCAATTTTTAAATGGGACTTTAGACATCAGTTCTACTCAGAACCGATGTGCAAAATAGACGAATTAGACGTCATTTTCTTAAAAAACTGACATTTAAAAATATTTTGACGTCCGTTTTTAGACAAACCGATGTGCAATATCAAAATCGCGCCAGTTATAAAATCAATTTTTTACCCTAGCCTCCATCGATCCCTCACTTCTCTCATCTCTCTCGATTCTCTCTCTCTCTTTCTCCCCCCTCCTCCTTCGGCTTCCCTCTCCCTCCCAACGAGCTCTCTCTCCCCCTCTTTCCTCTCCCTCTGCTCTAGATCCGCTCTGTCATCCCATCCTCCTCCTCTCTTTCTCAAATTGTAGAGCCATAAGATTTTCTCCAAATATAAGATTGTCCTCTCTGATCGAGTGATCTCCACACCGCTCACTCTCGATCTCGATCGGTGACCAGTCTGCAGTGGCGGGCGGTGACGGCAACAGCTGAAGCGACGGGGACCGAGTCAAATTTGTCTACAAGATAGAAGACAAAGGGTTAGTTCTGCCTCTGCTTTCGATTTCCTTATTGGATAAATGATGAAATTTGATGAGTAATTATGGGATTTGAGCTATTTAGGCTTTGGATATTTTTTAGAATTAGATATATAGACACACACACACACACTCACACTTGTAGGCTATTGTAGTAAAACAATTATTTATTCATCACGATATTTCTAAATCAGCGAAAATGTTATATGGGCAAAGCGAGGATTTGTCTGTGGTAGTGGTGGCGGCGATGGAGTATTTGTGTGTGCTTGACAGTGAAGATATATATAATGCGTGAAAAAATAAATAGTTATCATGATTATAATGTTGGAAAGTAGCAGAAGAAGGGAAATGAGAAGAAAAAGAGCTTGAAAGTGATAGAAAATGGGAATTTTTATGATGACAAGATGGAGACGATGATAATAATAAAGGCTGTTGGCCCAAAGGCCCATCACTCTAATTTTGATGATGATTAACTCATGTAGTTATAATACTAATGACCTTGTATTTATATGGTTTTAGATTTACTATAAAGATCTTAGTAGGTGCTTAACTTCAACAAAAGAGTCTTGGAGCTAACACATGTAGATTCAAGAGCTCGCGCGTCAAGATTATATCTAGCACTCGGATGGAGTCAAGCTCTTTGGATCGTGTTTGGATCGAGTCAGTTTGGCGAAGGAGTTCTACAAGTAGACTTCGGTTTGTTTTTAGTTTAGTTGTGTTTAGATTTTGTGTAAGATAAACTAGTGTTGATATGCTCAAGTTCACACACACACACACAAGTTTAATATGTTTGATTTCGGTTTAACTGGTTTTAGATTTCGAATATACATATATATGGTTTTCATGAATAGATAGAATCAAAACAAGTTTATATGATTTAATGTATATTGGATTTGATCTATATACATCTATGCTTCATATATTTAGAAAAACTTATTTTGATGATTCTATTTCATATGTTTAGAGTTTTGTAATTAACAAAACTTATTTTGGATTTCATGTCAAAACATAGATATATCATTTACATGTGTATTGGATTCTATCCATACACAATATGCTTCAAAAATGTTTCAATATCACGTTTTTGTATTTATACAAGTTTTGGAGAAAACAGATTTTCATATCAGAAATCTAAGTTTTGGAAAATACGGTTTTCAGTTTAAAGCTTAATTTTTATATCAAAAAAATAGTTCAAATAGTTTGTAATATGTGTTGATTTATGGTCACACATATTTTTTCTTTAAATATTTAACAAGAACTTATTTTTGTGAAATTTATGAGAATTTATGGTATTTTATAGAAGTTAAAATGACTAAGTTTCATTTCCTTTATTCCCAGCCAGAGCTTGCTGGCGGTCGACCGGTTGGTCGACCGATGTGCAAAATGATGTGCACAAGGCCAGCCTAGAAGGCCGATCGACCGGGCGGTCGACTGACTATAACTACCCAACTCTCAGGTAGTGTCAGTCGACCGGGCGGTCAACCGATAGGCTTGCACCGATTGACCGGGCGATCGACCGGAGGCCCGACGATCAAAAATATGACCGTTGGATGGTCGACTGGCCGGTCGACCGGAAGGTCAAAACTGACCTTTTCTGGCTGCCAACGACGATTTTTTTGAGAGGTTATAAATAGGGCTTCTCTTGGGCTGTTTTTAACAAGATTTTTAGAGAGTTTTTTTCCCATCTTTCAAGTATTTTGCAGCAAGTTTTATAAGAGTTTTTGAGCCAAAAGTTGTATCTTTTATTTATTTTTAAAGTGTTGGAAAAATCAAAGAAAAGAGAGTCTTTGGGAAATTAGTTTTGATCTTTACTTCAATATCTGTTTGGTGTTTTTCTCAATTATTTTTCTTTGTTGTTTTTCTTTCCAAACACTTTATTTCTCACACTTGAGTTATCATCTCAAATCCTATCTATAGGATCTTATTTTTGTGAGAAAAATTGTTTGTGATCTATTGTGATCAGCAAGTGTTATTTGTGATCATTGGATCACCAAGTTTGTAGTCTTTTCTTTGCTTTGCCTTTGTGCCTATCCCTCTAGTGTAGAGGTAATTGTGTTTGAGTTTTGGCTTTGTGCCTTATCCCTCTTGTGTAGCGGTGGCTATGTTTGAGAGAGTAGTGTACTCCAAGTGTAGATTTGTAATTCCTTGATGAAGGTCCCTTTATGGAAGGTCCTGTGTGGACATAGCAGAAATCCTTCTATGTGAAGGAGGGGACGTAGAGCAGTGGTTCGAATCTTGAAACATATCTTGTTGTTTGTGTCTGATCCACTATCTCTTAACTTTATCTCTCTTATATCTTGCATTGCTTTATATTGCATATATTAATTTGCTAGATATACTTTGTGTGTACCATACTTGTGTTGAATCAAGAGAGCTTCATATAGCATCTCAACTCTTAATCTAGAGGAATCCTGAGGAGATAGTCCAGAGCCCTTCATCGGAAATTCGGCTACACTCTTTGGTTACACATAGTATGTTGTATTTGAGTTTTAATTTCGCATCATTTGTTATTAGATTAGCTAGTACACCTAGTCACCATCTCTATATGTATTTCAATTGGTATCAGAGCCTACATTCATGATATTCGGTTTAACCACCTAGGAGTGAGATCTTGGATTGCTAATCTAGTATTGCATTTTAATCGGTTACATATATTGCATATATATTGTCACATTATCATATTAATTATTTATAAATCCTATTAATAAGTCTTATTTTTCTTTATTAAGTTCAGGCCCATTGCTAAAGGAAAGGGAAGAGAAATGAGCCCAAACGTCCATCAAATTTTGATTTAATTCAGAATTAATTCGAAATCAGAAAATAAGGACAGATCATGGCAAATCAGAGAGGTTGAAAATCAGTTAAAATGAATCTTCCCAAATCAATTAGTTAAAGCCAAAGATCCAAGGCGTTTTGTCAAATCTTGGAGCTGAAACGAGAAAACTAGCAGGAGATAAAAATATAATAGTAAACCAGAGAGTACCACCAACCTGGTGTGGCCACCTAGACACACCATAGCCGCAGAAATACGGCAAAAGCCGCGTTTTCGCGGCTTGGTTGAGGTTGTTGGGGGAGCATTTGCTCGCCTTATCTTTGTACGCCCTCTCCCATTTAGTTTTTACCTATAAATATTGTATTTTTCAGAGAACAGTTAGCGAAGACTAAGATTAGAATTCTTATTCATTTTTAGAATTTTAGGAGTATTGTTAGATAGTTCTGCGAAGCGGTATCTCATCTTTACTTTTCAGTTTAGACTAACAAAGAGAGAAGAGTGGAACTGAGTGTGTAATTCATCTTTGAAGTGACAATCAAAGAAGATTCAACTTGCTCATTTAACTCGACTCAATTCAGTATGTCTATGTTTTATTTTTATTCCCTTATTTATTTTCTTTTTATCATGAGTAACTAAACCATCTTCTGAGCTCACTAATCAATCTCTTCTACCTCATTTCACTTGATTGATTTTTATGAAAGCAACTCTTTTGAATCAGAATAATGCCTGAGTTAAACTTTGTTCTTGAAAGCACATGAGGATGTCTTTCTTCTAAACTTGGACTTTCAAAGCATAAATATTTTTAAACTTTTTTTATTCCATACTTGCTTCTTCATGTTTGATGGTTTAATATTCTCTTTTTAATGATGTGTTAAGAAAGGCCTTAAGATTTAAATTAAAATCATCTTATTTGTTTTACTTGAACATCAAAAGAAACTAAAGTTTTTTAACCTATGACAAAAGTGATGCACCAAAATGTTCTTGAGATAAATAAGTAGTTAAGTAAAAAATTAGTGAGCACGGATCTTTTCCATAATCACAGCCAAATCACTCTCAAATCATTTCCTAAAAGATCATCTTCTCTAAAGTCTTTTTCAAGTTTTAAATTTTTCTTTAAATCACTTCCCTTCTCTCCATTCTCTTTTTCAATATATAAAAAATAAAAAACACCAACACCATTCTTTGTTATTTAACAATTCATCGAAAAGCTTCTATCACATTTCTCCTCATGGATACGACCTGTTAGCCCAAAGCTAGACGGTAATTTTCACTGCTTTCACTTGCAATCACATTTGCACACATATAGTCTATACACTTATGGATTACCTTACCCCTCTCATATTTGATGTTTCTAACATCAATATGTGAAAGTTTAGAATGAGTGCATATTTAAAAACCCTAGGTTTGCATGTCTATCTTGCCACTACCAAAAAAACTTATTTTGATAATGACAAGTACATTGAGGCTAATGCACAAGCCTTAGATGTACTAAAGCATACACTTAGTAAAGAATATTTATGTATGATTTTTCATTGTAATTCCATTTTTGCAGTGTGGAACACTTTGACCTCCCCGAACTACAGATGACAAACTATGTGGAGAAGGAACCCTTGGTGGATGAGTCCGATGAAACTTTCTATATGGTCCAAGGGATTGATTCTCTTGAGGTACATTCGGAGACTCAACTAGATAATAGTGCTAGTTCTTCTTGCGATGATAACATGGATGCACATGTATTAAATGAAGAACTATCTATACTTTGTGAAAACTTGCTAGAAAAATATAAACTTTTGAAAAAGAATAATTTTAAATTAAAAGAAGAAAATAAGGATTTGTTTTCAAAACATAATATGGTTTTGCAAGAGAGGATTGGGATTTCAAGTAAAAGGGACACATTGAAATCCCAACTTGTCCTTGCCTTAAATGAAAATGAAATTTTAAAGAATAAAAATGATTGTGATGATGTTTTGAAGAAAAATGAGCTTTTGTCCTCAAAACTTGAAATTATTTTAAAGGAGAATAATTCTTTGAAAAAGAAAATTGCTTTGGTTTCATAAGAATTGGAATTTATTTCAAATGAAAGTATTTCCTTAAAAAATGATTTGGCTTCTCATTCTTGTCATGATTCCATTATTATACCCTCCATTGATAAGAATGCATGCTCCACTTCTTCTCCAACAATTGAAAATGATATTTGAATGTTGAATAATAGTATAGATTTTTGAGCTCCTCTTTAAGCCAATGTGCCATAAAGCACACACGTTTGGATATGTTTCGAAAGAAACATACTCCACATATTTATGCACACTAAACACGACAACACATGCTTATCATGATCACAAACATGATACTATGATGCTCATGTGTATACTTGTACACATTATGGACATACGGGCTACCTTGCAAGTTTTTGCTATGATAGAATACATAATTCAAATTTTGTAAATAAATTTGTTTGGGTTAGGAAAGGTGCTAACCATCATGAATCCAAAAAGATATGAGTACCAAAATTTACCCCTATTATATTTGATGTAGGTGTGGGCTCTCACTTGACATGAGGTATTGGGTGAATGCGTTTGAGCTTGATGGACACTACATTGGATGCATCACCTTCAAGGATATTTGGTGGGATACCACTATAGTTTAAAGACCTAAAGATTAGCCCTATTGGTTTTGGTAACTATCTCTAACTCTTATTTTTGATTACATTCTCTCATTGATTAATTTTAAGCATGTTTTAGTTTTCATGTTTATTATGTTAAATGCAATGTTAATTAGACTTGAAATATACATATGTATTATTTGAGATACACCCATGTTAATATGGACTATTATTTTTATGTTCTCACTATAGTTTAGTTATTGTGTATATCCTAACTCCAAAGCACGTGCATTTAACCTAATGATCATGTTTGTTTATGTTTTTGTACTTCATGGTTTGATTACATATTTAGATAGAATTTTTATTAAAACTTGTATTTATATTTGTACAACTAATGAGCCATATTTGTTTATCATGTGTTTGTATTTCATTACTCATTTGTACTCATTACATGTACATGTATAACCTAGTTTTGATTATTCTTGCTTTTATACTTGTTTTCTTTATTTTTGTACATGTTTTCATAAAAATGTGTTTATCTTTAATATGTTAATTTTTCTAAAACTATTAGATATACATGTCTTTCCTAGAGTCACATGCTTTTCATGCAAAATTCTTTTTTTGGACTCGTTTATGTTTGGGATATGTATATATACTTTTAGTTTCAACAAAACATACATATACCTTGAAGCGTATTTAGTTTTAATGATTTCTTTCTTTTGATAAATGAAAATTCAAATGAGCTTCAATGTCTTATTTTTATAATTTTGTTGATTACATGATTCTTACACTCTATGTTTGGTGTTTACTCATGATTTTTGAGCCTAGATGTGCTTTATAGACTTTGAGTGTTAATTATTATGTGATTTTCATGTTTTCATGGATATATTCATATTTTATTTCTTACTTGAAGGATTTCATACTAGTTTTTAGAATTATCTTTAAAACTAGTATTTATTCTTCAATTGGTAGAGTTTTCAAACTACGCTAAAATATTTTCAAATCATGATTTTTGAAAACTCTTACCATCTAAGGGCGGGTGGATGGGTGAGATGCCTTGTATACCCTTATTGAATATCTTTTAAACTTGTGCATGAATAGGGTGGTAGGTATAAGTTATACACATGATCTTCATGGAATTTTATTTTTGTATGCTCATATTTGTTTCTTATACATGTATGCTTCAAATTTCAATTTGTATTTCCATTTTCATACATACATACATACATACATACATACATACATACATACATACATACATATATATATATATATATATGATTTGATTGTGCATGTTTTATAATATCTTTACATTCTTAAAGCACAAGTTATGTTTATGAAAAGCTTGATTTTGTTTCAAATGTTAATTGGTATCTTTACAAGCTTATACATTGATTTCAATTAGTATTTATTTGGTATCGAAATGTACTTCATGTTTCACCGTCAATTGCTATCAAAATCTACTATCTTAAAATTTTTTGTTTCTCTACAAGTAGTACCAACATTTATTTTTGTCAACTACTATTTGATTTTTTTGGTATCAAAATTTGTTTTCTTGACTAAAGAAATTTCAAAATTTTGTTTTTAAGTATTATCAAAAATTTTCTTTTAAAATTTGTTGATATATTTTACCTATATGCAAGGGGAGCTTAACATCTTCTCTATATATAGATTCATATTGAGTGTATCTCACATTAAGTAGCTTGACCTATCTTCTTTTATGGTACACGTGTGTAGGAAGAGCTTAACATCTCCGTTTATGAACTGTATATTATGCATTATGTGGGTTAGGTTCTAGTCATCCCTTCTTCATGTGATACATGTATGCAGGGGGAGCTAACTATTGGTCTCTCCTCTTTATGAATTTATATCATATATACATCTTTATTGTTTGATTGTCCTCACTCCTTTGTTGATGAATTGACAAAAAAGGGGAGAAGAATTTAGAGAGTTTATATATGCATGCTTAATAATTGTATTTATGCATATATGTTTTGTTTACTTTATGCATTTCAATGCATATATAATTGTTTATTGCTATGCATGAGTTAAAGGAGAGCTTCTATGAAGCTTATCTTTAATCCATGCATATATAACTCCATGAGTTTTGTCATCATTAAAAATGGGGGAGATCGTTGGCCCAAAGGCCCATTACTCTAGTTTTGATGATGATTAACTCATGTAGTTATAGTACTAATGACCTTATATTTATATAGTTTCAGATTTACTATCAAGATCTTAATAGGTGCTTAACTTCAACAAAGAAGTTTTGGAGCTAACACATATAGATTAAAGAGCTCGCGCGTCAAGATCACATCTAACACTCGGTTAGAGTCAAGCTCTTTGGATCGTATTTGGATCGAGTCGGCTTGAAGAAGAAGTTCTACAAGAAGACTTCAGTTTTTGTTTAGTTTAGTTGTGTTTAGATCTTGTGTAAGATAGACTAGTATTGATATGCTCAAGTTTACACACACACATAAGTTTAATATGTTTGGTTTTTCGATTTAACTTGTTTTGGATTTCGAATATACATATATATGATTTCTATGAATAGATAGAATCAAAACAAGCTTACATGGTTTAATATATATTGGATATGATCTATATACATCTATACTTCATATATTTAGAAAAACTTATTTTGATGATTCTATTTCATGTGTTTAGCGTTTTGTATTTAACAAAATTTATTTTGGATTTCATGTCAAAAACATAGATATATCATTTACATTTGCATTAGATTCTATCCATACACAATATGCTTCAAATATGCTTCAATATCATACTTTTATATTTATACAAGTTTTGGAGAAAACGGATTTTTATTTCAAAATTCAAGTTTTGGAAAATATGATTTTCGGTTTAAAGCTTAATTTTTATATCACAAAAAATGGTTCAAATTGCTTGTAATATGTGTTGATTTTTTGTCACACATATTTGTTCTTCAAATATTTAACAAGAACTTATTTTTATAAAATTTATGAGAATTTATGGTATTTTAATAGAAATTAAAATGACTAAGTTTCATTTCCTTTATTCCCAGCTAGAGCATGCTGGCAGTCGACCGGACCAGAGGTCTGTTGACCGGTCGATCGACCGATGTGCACGAGGATGTGCACAAAGGCCAACCTAGAAGGCTGGTCGACCGGGCGGTCGACTGACTGTAACTACCCAACTCTCAGGTATTGTCGGTTGACCGGGCGGTCGCCCGATAGGCTTGGATCAGTCAATCGGGCGGTCGCCCGGAGGCCCAACGGTCAAAAATATGACCGTTGGATGGTCGACCGGGCGGTCGACCGGAAGGTCAAAACTGACCTTTTCTGACTGCCAACGACTATTTTTTTTGAGAGGTTATAAATAGGGCTTCTCTTGGGCAGTTTTCAATAAGATTTTTAGAGAGCTTTTCTTTCCATCTTTCAAGTATTTTGTAGCAAGCTTTATAAGTATTTTTAAGCTAAAAGTTTTATCTTTTATTTATTTTTAAAGTTGAAAAAATCAAAAAAATGAGAGTCTTTGGGAAATTGGCTTTGATCTTTACTTCAATATCTATTTGGTGTTTTTCCCAAGTATTTTGCTTTGTTATTTTTCTTTCCAAATACTTTATTTTCTCACACTTGAGCTATCATCTCTAACCCTATATATAGGATCTTGTTTTTGTGAGAAAAATTGTCTGTGGTTTATTGTGATCAGCAAGTGTTGTTTGTGATCATTGGATCACCAAGTTTGTAATCTTTTCTTTGCTTTGATTTTGTGCCTATCCCTCTAGTGTAGAGGTGATTGTGCTTGAGTTTTGCCTTTGTGCCTTATCCCACTTATGTAGATGTAGTTGTGCTTGAGAGAGGAGTAGTGTACTCCAAGTATAGAGTTGTAATTCCTTAGTGAGAAGGTCCCTTTGTGGAAGGTCATGTAAGGTCTTGTATGGACATAGTGGAAATCCTTCTGTTTGAAGGCAGGGACGTAGAGCGGTGGCTCGAACCTCGAAACATATCTTGTTGTTAGCGTTTGATCCACTATCTCTTAATTCTATCTCTCTTATATCTTGCATTGCTTTATATTGCACATATTCATTTGCTAGATATACTTTGTGTGTACCATACTTGTGTTGAACCAAGAGAGCTTCATATAGCACCTCAACTCTTAATTTAGAGGAATCTTGATGAAATAGTCCAGAGCCCTTCACCGAAAATTTAGCTATACTCTTTGGTTACACATAGTGTGATGCATTTGAGTTTTATTCGCATCATTTGTCATTTGATTAGCTAGTACACCTATTCACCCCCCCTCTCGGTGTATTTCAGAGGCATGATGTGGTTGTGTGCGTTTGATGTGCATGCGTGTGTGTGGCGGTGGTTGGGTGTGTCATTCTTGATGTGCGCGTGCGTGCGTGTGGTGGTAGGGGGTGTGTGTGTGTGGTGGTGGTGGTGTTGGTGTGGTGGTGGTGGTGTGACATGCTTGATATGTGTGCGTGGGTATTATGCTTGATGTGTGCATGCGTGCGTGTGTGTGCGTGTGCGTGCGTGTCTGTTGGTGGTGTGTGTGCCATCCTTGGCGTGTGTGTGTATGATATGTTTGTGTGTGGTGGTGGTGGTGGGGTGTGTGGGTATGGGTGTGAGTTGTGGTGGTTGTGTGTGCTTGATATGCGTGCATATGGTGGTGGTGGTGGTGGTGGGGTGCGTCATGTCGGATGTGCGTGTGTGCATGTGATGGTGGTGTTGTGGTGGTGTGCCATACTTGATGTGTGTGTGTGTGTGATAGTGTCGTGGTAGTGGTAAAGTAAATTTACTTTTTTACAGGATATATGGTGTTGTTAATTCAATTTATTATTTTTTACGTGTTATTAATTCAATATTTTGTTTTTGATGTCTAGATTAGTTAAGCATGGATCAGAAATAGATGGATGCTAATAGGTTAAGTATCGAAGAATTAAATAGCGTATAGGAGTTTATTAAGTTTGCTGTTGAGCGTGCCTACAATTCTAATCGTATTAACTGCCCTACATAAGATGTGTTTGTCTTGAGAATGCTACGATTGAAGTGTTAAGTGACCACTTATTCGTTAATGGGATTGATAAAGGATATACAAGATGGATATGACATAGTGAGACTGCAAGAGATAGACCGATTAATTCTGATGATAGAAAATGTGATAAAAGAGAAAGAGTCGATTGTAGTGAAGGTGATAAATTAGAAGACATGATCCATGCTATAGAAGATCACTTTATGGATCGCCCACTCTTAATTCAGAGCTTGAAAGATGATGCAAAATTTTTTTTTTATATGTTGGTTGTTTTAAATTCACTAAACTGTTTGTAGTGTTGAGATTGTACAATTTGAAAGTAGAAAATGGGTGGAGCGATAAGAGTTTTACAGTCTTCTTAGTCTCTTGAAAGATATGCTTCCTGAGGCTAATGAACTACCGAATTGTACATACGATGCTAAGAAAATCTTGTGCTTTATGAGAATGAATTACGAAAGGATACATGCTTGCCCTAATAATTGTATTTTGTATAGAAAAGTTTATGAAGGTTCAGAGAGATTCGGTTTGTGAAGTGGATCGGTACAAGAAAAATAAGAATAAAATTCTATCAAAGTTATTATGGTATTTTCCTGTAATACCTAAATTTAAACGCATGTTTAGGAACTCAGAACCTGCGAAGAGTTTGATGTGACATTCAGACGTGAGAATTTCTGATAATATGCTTAGATCCGGCTGATTCTCTGCAATAGAATATGATTGATTCTAAATTTTTTGATTTTGGGTGTGACGCAAGAAATCTCCGACTAGGTCTTTCGTCTAATGGAATGAATCCGCACGGTTACATGAGCAGCACACACAGTACTTGACCAGTTATTTTGATTATTTATAATCTTCCTTCCTGGTTGTGCATGAAGCACAAGTTTATGATATTGTCATTGCTAATATCGGGTCCCAGACAGCCGAAGAATGATACAGATGTTTATTTGGTACCTCTTATTGAAGTCTTAAAGATAATGTGGGAAGAAGATGTTACAGTATTCGATGCATATCATCAAGAAAATTTCAAGCTCCGAGCTATATTACTTTGGACAATCAATGATTTTTCAGCATATGAAAACTTATCAAGGTGCAATGTGAAAGAATATGAGGCATGTCCTGTATGTGAAGAAGACACATTTTCTCTTCAATTAAAGCATAGCAGAATGACAGTATACATTGAATCTAAGAGATTCTTTCCTTTGTCCCATCATTATCGGAGGCTACGAAAAGTTTTTAATGACTCTACAGAAGAAGGAAGAGCTCCAAAGATTGACCGATGAAGAGGTAAATCAATGAGTGAACCATCTCAGAGCAAGTTATGGTAAAAGAAAGAAAATTACAATTGAAAAGAATACATGAAAGAAGAGATTAATATTTCTTGATCTCCCATATTGGAAATTTTTATTTGTGAGACATTGTGTCACGCCACGCTTCCCAAAATGCGTGGAAACGGAGTCGCGACGAGAGTCAGCGACGTATATACGCAAGAAAAATACCCTACACATACACGCTAAGCCTAAAATAGCCTGAACAAGTTATAAAATCTACTACAATAAATCAATATCACTGCAATATGACATATAAATATATAACACAACGATAGCAGATGAATAAAGGAAAGAAATGGCAAGAGATGTTTGTTGGCCCAAAGGCCTTTCACTCTAATTTTGATGATGATTAACTCATGTAGTTATGTGTACTAATTATCTTGTGATGTTTAAGTTTCAGATCATTAATCAAGATATTAGTTGGTGATTAGCTTCAACAAGATGATTTGGAAGCTACCCACATGGTGATTCAAGAGCCCGAGCAACAAGATCATATATTGCACTCTTTGGAGTCAAGCTCGGTGGATCAAAGAGTTTTGGATCGAGTCGGCTTGGAGATTGCGCTCTACAAGAAGACATCGGTACCATAGTTTAGTTTTGAGTTTAGATCCTAATTGTAAAGATTAGAATAGTATGATAAGCTCAAGTTCACAACACACACGTATCATGTTTTGGTTTTCAGTTTTAGGTTTAACCGATCTTGGTTTGCATGAATAGATTTTATATCAAAACAAGTTTACATGGTTTAATGTATATTAGATTTGTTCTATATACATGCATGCTTCAACTCTTAGACAAACGTACTTTGATATACCTATTTCATGTGTTTTAGGTTTTGTGTTTTAACAAAACTTATTTTTGGAATTAAAGACAAAAACTATGATATATATATGTTTCATGTATATTGGATTTCTATCCATATGCATCATGCTTCAAAGTGTTTAAATATCATGTTTGTGTATTTGGAAGAGCTTTGGACAAAATGTATTTCCTATTCAAAAATCCAAGTTTTAGAAAATACAGTTTTGATTTTTGGTAAAAATGATAAGACACAAAAATAGTTCATATTGATTGATATTTGAGCTAAACTTTTTACCACATGTTTATGTATCAATGCAAAATGATAAAACTATTTTTGGTGATTTTTAGAAAAGATAAAAGAATTTTTAAACATGTTTTTAACCCAGTTTTCTGTTCCGGGCTTCACCAGTCGACTAAGTCAACTAATATAGTCGACTATGCTGAAGTCGGTCGACCGAGCCGGTCGACCGACGTGCACAGATATGTGCACGTTTGGAGTCTCTGGGACGGTCGACCGGCCGGATCGACCGGGCAGAGAGCAGATCTGTCTGTTTGTTTGGGTCGACCGGGCCGGTCGACCGGCAGCAGCCAACGGGCAAAAATTGACCGTTGGACGGTCGACCGGACCGGTCGACCGGCAGTACATTTCTGGCAAAAATTGCTGGCAACGGCTAGTTTCCAGATTTGCCTATAAATACCCCATTTGCAAGAGTTTTTCCAAAAAGATTTTTTGTGCGAATTTTTCCATACTCTCTGGTGTTTTTGCTGCAATCAAAAGAAGTTTTTGGACTTGAATTGAACAATCCTTTTGGTGTTTTTGCTAGGGTTTGAAAAATCAAAGAAGAGGGTTTTTGGGAAAAGCTTTTGATTGAACTTCACCATCTTGGTTTCTATTGTTTTCCCAAGGATTTTTCTTTGTGATTCTGATTTCCATTCCATTGGTTTTCTCCACACTTGAGCTAAAATCTACAATCTATTCTATAGGTTATTTGTGTGGGAGAAGAAAGTGTTTGTGGTTGCTTGTTGAACCACCAAGTTGAAAACCCAATCTTTGTTTGGCTTTGTGCCTTGGGTTGTATCCCTCAAGTTGTGAGGTGATCCTTGTGTTTGCTTTGTGCTAATCCCTCAAGTTGTGAAGTGATTGTTTTGTTGGATTGGAGCTTGCCTCAAGGAGGAGGTTGTGGTTGTAAAGAGAGGAGTTGGGTACTCCTTGTGAGAGTTCTTTGTGGACTAGCTAGTGGATTAGAAATCCTTCGTGTGTCGAAGGCGGGGATGTAGAGCTGGGTGCTCGAACCTCGTAACATATCTTATTGTTTGCGCTTGATCCATTGACTCTCTCTCTATCTCTCTCTTTACTTTGTGTCTTGCAACTATTCATATTGTGCATTCATATTGCTTGGCTTGGTTGTGTGTGCATCATTTGTTGATCACACTTGAGTGTATTTGCATCAAGTTTTTAAATTCCGCATTTAGTTCATAGATTAGCCATATCACCTATTCACCCCCCCTCTAGGTGACTTTTCAATTGGTATCAGAGCTAGTGCTCCTGATATTTAGGTTTAACCACCTAGGAGTGAGATCTTGGTTTGCTAATCTTCATTTGCATTGTTCATTTGCACTCATTTAGTTTGCTCTCATGGATAGCCCTCCTATGTTTGACCATATTAGACTTGATGTTTGGAAGGCCAATATGAGTAGGCATTTAAAAAGCCTAGGACATCTAGTTTATCAAGCCTCCACTATGGAATCATTCCCTAATAGTAGCAAGCATAAAAAGGCTAATGCACTAGCACTTAGAGCATCTCTTAGTGAACATCTTTTACCCGTGTTTGATCGTTATGATTCGGCTTTTGCAGTTTGGAGCTTATTGACATCTCCCGAGCTTCTAAGGATTATCAACAAGATGAGGAGATCTAAGAGAGAAAAGTCCGAAGAGCATTGCTTCATGGTCCAAGGGAATAACTCCCTTGAGGTACAATCGGACACTCAATTAGATGATAGCTCTAGTTCCTATTGTCATGGTTGTTTTGAAGTTCAAACTTTAAATTTGGAACTTGCTCAAAAGCTTGAAAATTTATTGGAAAAACACAATCTTTTGAAAGAGGACAACCTTGTTTTGAAAAATGAATTAAAGGATTTGTGTTCTAATTTTGAATTGGTTTTGCAAGAGAAGAAAGAGATCACTAGTGAACGTGACTCACTAAGATCTCAACTAGACCTTGCCCTTGATGAGATTGAGATTTTGAAAAACAAAAATGATTGTGATGATGTTGTGAAGCACAATGAGGTTTTATCTTCTAAATTGGATTTCACTTTTAAAGATAATCTTGTTTTGAAAAATAAAATTGATTCAATTACAAAAGAATTGGATTTGGTTTTAAAGAAAAATGAATCTTTGAAAATTGATATTGATTCTCATGTTTGTCATGCTAGTGTAGCTTCTTGTTCTAGCACACCTATTGCATGCTCCACTTTATCTTCCACTATTGATAATGATATAAATGTTTTGAAGATGAGTGTTGATAGTTTGGGCTCCACTTTGAGCCAATGTGCTTTAAATCATACACGTTTGGAAACCTTGGTTCGCAAGAAACAAGGTCCATCTTTGCATGCACACCCTACACGGCATACACATGCTTTCCACGGACACAACCATGACATGTATGCTAACGTGTACACATGTACACATTGTGGTCGAAAAGGCCATCTTGCTAGATTTTGTTATGATCGTATTTATCATGAAAATTTAGCAACTAATCTTGTTTGGGTTAGAAAGGATACTAACCCCCGTGGACCCAAAAGAAAATGGGTACCAAAGACCACCTCTATACTTTTGATGTAGGTGGGAGCTCTCGCATCACGTGAGAGTAATGGTGCCTTGAGGTGGATGCGTTCTAAGCTTAAAAGAGAACCATTTGGATGCTTCACTCTCAAGGGGATTTGGTGGAGAGGACCACCATTGGTTTGGAGAACTAGAGATGCACCTTCATCGGTTTTGGTATCATTCTCTAACTCCCATTTTTATGTGCATGTTTTTAATGTTCATCTATTTATAGCATGTCATGTTTTGTTATTCATTATGCCTATGTCATGCTTATTAGAATAGTGTTATACATGTTTAGTTACTTGAGCACCCATGTTTTATATGGATCTATATTTAGTGTTCTCACCTTGTTTAAACTAACATGTATGCCCTAGATCTAATGTACATGCATATACATAATGATCATATGAATGTTTATGATGTTTTGTTTTGATGACTCATGTTTTTGATTAGTATGATATTTGCCATGTTTATTAGACTTATGCTTTACATGATTAGTTGTTGAGACACCCATGTTTAGTATGGACCCATATTTTGTGTTCTCTTTATGTTTTAGCTATCATGTTAATCATATATCTAATGCACATGTCTTTGTCATGCTAATCATATGGTTGACTATGACTTTTTGCTTTAATAATTCATGTTTTTGATTGTCATGATCATGTTGATTGTTGACCCGTTTTATGCTTCATGTTTTGACTACTTGCTTGAATGATAGTTTTCATTAAGACTAGGATTTATACTTGTACAACTAGTGAGCTACAAATAGACCTTTATATATGTTTGTGCTTGAACGCTCATTTGTATTCACTTGATGTACTAGTATAGTCTAGTTTTGATGATTCATGCATTCTAACTTGTATTCCTCATTTTGGATATGTTTCTATGATCATGTGTTTTAACTTCATGTATATGTCCTTCTTGTCCAAACTATCATTTATACATATACATCCTTGAGCCACGTGCCTTCATGCATATACTTTTGTGGACTCATTGTGTTTAGGATATGTATGTATACTTTAGTTCGTACATGACATACATATGCCTTGAAGTTTAAATCGTTTGGAGAAATTTCATGTTTGCTAGGTGATTTCACATTTGTGATGAAGTTCACGTTTTTATTGATGATTTCAATTGGTGATTTCACATCCTAGATGAATTTCATGTTTTCAATATTGAGCTTGATTGTCCATTTTCATGTTGATATGTTTCTCACAACACTTGTACACTCACCTTATTTAATGTTTTCTCATGAATTAGTTTTCATGAGTACAAATTGTGCTATATGGTTTTTGAGTGTTTTAGTGCCATGTGGTTTACATGTGTCTTCATGAAAAATGATTTCGTTTTATTCCTTGTTTGAAGGATCTCGTTCTAGTTAAATCATATAACTAGTTGTGATATTCTTCCTTGGTAGTAGTTTTCAAACATACTATATTTGTAAACCTATTTTTGAAAACCCCTACCATCTAAGGGTGGTTGGATGGGAGATCATACTCATGTATGCTTTATAGTAAAAATCATAGTAAACTTGAACATGAAATGGGTGGTAGGATTATGAGATATACACTTGATCTTATTGTTGTTTCAATTGGTATCATTGAATTCCTTCAATTGGTATCAATCTTGACATTTCTTGTATACTCATATTTTTATGTATGTATGCTTGCATTTCAAAGAATATCAATTTCAATTGGTATCTAATTTTCATACATATATATGTTTTATTTGTGCTTACTATATCCCTATATCTTTAAGCACAAATCTTGTTTATGATGATAAGCTTGAGATTCAACTTTGTTTCAATTGATTTAGTTTTCAATTGGTATCTTAATTCGATCCTTATCATAGTTTTTATTAGTATTTCATAAAGGGAGAGAAAATTTTGTATTGTTTCTTTCAATTGGTATTTAGTATTCCACTCCCTTACTTTATGATAGAGAATAATAATTTCAATTGGCAATAATTTCAATTGGTATCAAAATCAAATTTGTTTGATATTAAGATCTATGTTTAATTTCTATTGGTATCAACATTTATGTTTAGATATCAAGATTGTTTATTTTCAATTGGTATGTTGTTTACTTATCAATTGGTATCAAGATTTTTGTTTTTCAATTGGTATAGTTACATTTTTAATTGGTATCAATATGCACTTCCTTGACACATTTTCTTCTAATTGGTATCATATTTGTGTTTAGACAAAAAGGGGAAGAACATCCCTTGTTTTTGATTCCTTGTTTTGAATATAAAAAGAATATGTTTTCATTAGTTTTGTAAATAAGGAAGAGAAGAATTTCTTTTAAGTGGTATATGTTTTTATTAGTTTGTTTTTAACCCCTTTGTTGATGATTGACAAAAAGGGGGAGAAGAATTTGAGTTTATATGCATGTCTACATATGCATGTTTTATGTTTTTAATGTTTTTATATTAAGTTCAATTGGTATCCAAAGCTTTATTTAAAGAACATGTTTAGTTTGTTTAGTTTTGGTATCAAGAGCTTGTATAAGAGTTTTGGTATCAAGAGCTTGTATAAGAGATCATTAGTTTATGATAGAGTTTAATTGGTATCAAGAGCATGTTTTAGATCTTTATGTGTTTTATGCATGTTGATGCATACATGTTTAAGAGCTTACATTACATATCTATTTGTTTATTCCTATGCATGAGTTAAGGGGGAGCTTCCTTGAAGCTTAACTTTAATCCATGCATATATAACTCCATGAGTTTTGTCATCATCAAAAAGGGGGAGATTGTTGGCCCAAAGGCCTTTCACTCTAGTTTTGATGATGATTAACTCATGTAGTTATGTGTACTAATTATCTTGTGATGTTTAAGTTTCAGATCATTAATCAAGATATTAGTTGGTGATTAGCTTCAACAAGATGATTTGGAAGCTACCCACATGGTGATTCAAGAGCCCGAGCAACAAGATCATATATTGCACTCTTTGGAGTCAAGCTCGGTGGATCAAAGAGTTTTGGATCGAGTCGGCTTGGAGATTGCGCTCTACAAGAAGACATCGGTACCATAGTTTAGTTTTGGGTTTAGATCCTAATTGTAAAGATTAGAATAGTATGATAAGCTCAAGTTCACAACACACACGTATCATGTTTTGGTTTTCGGTTTTAGGTTTAACCGATCTTGGTTTGCATGAATAGATTTTATATCAAAACAAGTTTACATGGTTTAATGTATATTAGATTTGTTCTATATACATGCATGCTTCAACTCTTAGACAAACTTACTTTGATATACCTATTTCATGTGTTTTAGGTTTTGTGTTTTAACAAAACTTATTTTTGGAATTAAAGACAAAAACTATGATATATATATGTTTCATGTATATTGGATTTCTATCCATATGCATCATGCTTCAAAGTGTTTAAATATCATGTTTGTGTATTTGGAAGAGCTTTGGACAAAATGTATTTCCTATTCAAAAATCTAAGTTTTAGAAAATACAGTTTTGGTTTTTGGTAAAAATGATAAGACACAAAAACAGTTCATATTGATTGAATTTGAGCTAAACTTTTTACCACATGTTTATGTATCAATGCAAAATGATAAAACTATTTTTGGTGATTTTTAGAAAAGATAAAAGAATTTTTAAACATGTTTTTAACCCAGTTTTCTGTTCCGGGCTTCACCAATCGACTAAGTCAACTAATATAGTCGACTATGCTGAAGTCGGTCGACCGGGCCGATCGACCGACGTGCACAGATATGTGCACGTTTGGAGTCTCTGGGACGGTCGACCGGCCGGGTCGACCAGGCAGAGAGCAGAGCTCTCTGTTTGTTTGGGTCGACCGGGCCAGTCGACCGGCAGCAGCCAACGGGCAAAAATTGACCGTTGGGCGGTCGACCGGACCGGTCGACCGGCAGTACATTTCTGGCAAAAATTGCTGGCAACGGCTAGTTTCCAGATTTGCCTATAAATACCCCATTTGCAAGAGTTTTTCCAAAAAGATTTTTTGTGCGAATTTTTCCATACTCTCTGGTGTTTTTGCTGCAATCAAAAGAAGTTTTTGGACTTGAATTGAACAATCCTTTTTGGTGTTTTTGCTAGGGTTTGGAAAATCAAAGAAGAGGGTTTTTGGAAAAGCTTTTGATTGAACTTCACCATCTTGGTTTCTATTGTTTTCCCAAGGATTTTTCTTTGTGATTCTGATTTCCATTCCATTGGTTTTCTCCACACTTGAGCTAAAATCTACTATCTATTCTATAGGTTATTTGTGTGGGAGAAGAAAGTGTTTGTGGTTGCTTGTTGAACCACCAAGTTGAAAACCCAATCTTTGTTTGGCTTTGTGCCTTGGGTTGTATCCCTCAAGTTGTGAGGTGATCCTTGTGTTTGCTTTGTGCTAATCCCTCAAGTTGTGAGGTGATTGTTTTGTTGGATTGGAGCTTGCCTCAAGGAGGAGGTTGTGGTTGTAAAGAGAGGAGTTGGGTACTCCTTGTGAGAATTCTTTGTGGACTAGCTAGTGGATTAGAAATCCTTCGTGTGTCGAAGGCGGGGATGTAGAGCTGGGTGCTCGAACCTCGTAACATATCTTGTTGTTTGCGCTTGATCCATTGACTCTCTCTATCTCTCTCTTTACTTTGTGCCTTGCAACTATTCATATTGTGCATTCATATTGCTTGGCTTGGTTGTGTGTGCATCATTTGTTGATCACACTTAAGTGTATTTGCATCAAGTTTTTAAATTCCGCATTTAGTTCATAGATTAGCCATATCACCTATTCACCCCCCCTCTAGGTGACTTTTCAATGTGATATAGATAGAATCAGGAAATAAAATGAACAAAAGAGCAGGAAGACTGGTAATTAAGGAGAAAGGGACTCCAGCTCCTCATAACGCATGTAATCCTCTAAAAATCCTGATCAGCAATAAATAGCCATAAATCTGGATATGCAAATCTAGAGAGTCAGAACTCCTAGTGAATGTATAAGAATAAACTAAAAAGTGCATGTGCTTATAACATGTGAGCAGATAAAGAAAATATATATACTGGAATAAGAAATAATATGAATAAAGTAAAGTAAACAGTAATGTAGATAGCACAAAGTAGAGTATGTGTCCAGTCAGGTATTCAAGCAGGTGTCACTATATATATCAGGCGGGTAGAGTCAGTACTAGAGTTAGATGTCCAATCAGGTCAAGTGTAACATCGGGTGTCCAACATACGTACATGTATCAGGCAAAGAAAATCAATTACAGTACATTATGAACATTTTATTATTATTATGTTAGCGAACACCAGTTGTCACCTGTAATAGACGCATCCCATACTACGCCTATCACACGTGACAATCGAGGTCTTAAGTTATTGAAGCTAAACAAACGCTGCCTCCTCTATCAATTTTTTCAATCCCAGTGTAAGTTGTTTATATCTGTTATTAGTTTATCAAGATTATTAATGTGCATATTACTTAGATTATTGGGACAACTCGATGGGTAACAACGTCAACATGTGTAATTAGGATACTAGTATAATATGATATATAATGTCAATGAACAGGATACCAGTATAACATGATATGTAACAAATATAACATGAGAGTGTTATTACCGTATACAATAGTTTTTCAGCAATTATGGTAACATGAACAATATAATTATCAGGAAGATGTCATGTATAATCAGCCAAGTTCTACAGGTAAATCATGGTATTCAGAATAAGTAATGACATGCTGGCATGAATAGAATAATCCGGGCAAAATATTTAATTAACTCAGATCCTCAAAGTCATCGATATATCCAAGTCTCAATATATAAAATACATACTCATCTATATCCAACCAATCATCACTATCCAATCTTAATTAAGACCATCACACACTCTCACTTCCATTAAGTTCAAACACAAGATCCAAAAATTCAAGTAACTAGTCAACTATGTATATACATGCCACCAGGTCAGGTCAACCCAATCTACATCTACTCCTCAACCCAAGGTCAACTCTAACTCAATTGAGTCTAATAACAAATCTAAGTCCAATATCTCATTCTTTTAATAAAGAATCTCCAAATTAATCAATCATTAATATTTAACCAAACTCTCACCTGTTTTACCATCAATAAGAATAATCAAATCTACTAATAATGTCACTCAGATATCAACTTGTGTAACTACCATTATGAACTAGTCAAATTAAAGATCTAAATATAATTATAGTTTAAGTTATATCACTAATAGTTCCAAACCCAATCAAGATAATAACTAAGGAGTGGGACATCTGACATCTAGAAAGTCTTTGTACTCAACCTCGATATCAATAAACATCATTACTCAGATAATTTATTAGTGAATATATTCAAATAAAATACTTGCAACTAATAATCCAAAATCAGTATTATGTGATAGATCATAATCAGGGTAAAGCATTCTCCCATATGATCAAAATCTAACTATTATTAATCTCATCTAAATATGAATCAAGATCTCAAGTAAATCTCAAGTTGAACTCTAAGTCCATATATAAATCCAAGCATCAAGATAAATCAATTTTAAGATAACATCTTATTTAATACATCTTTATTGTCTAAATAAATTCTCGTCTGAAGTATCATTAAATAAATATCCAATAAATCCTCAAATAAGTCTACAAATATGAATCAGGCCAATCTCAAATCAATCCAAGTCATAGTCTAAGGTATACGACAACTAGCCTAAAATCAAATATAATAATCCTCCACACATGTAATGATATTGATAAACACTCATATGAACTAACTAAATAGGATGAGCACTCATCGATGTCTTATGAAGGAATACATATAATCACACTAGTAAACTAAGTCAGAGTATCACATGAAATGATACAGGTACTCATACTGGTAAAATAAAGTAGATGGTCACATAAAATAAAGCAAGTAATATATATATCAGACAATGGTAAATGAGGAAATAATACAAGAGCAAATCTCATAAATATCGTCTCAGCAAATTTTAGTAAAATAATTACACAATAATTAAAATCATTTATTACAAAATTTTTATTCAACTGAAGGGGAAAAAGAACACTCACCTGAACTTGATCCCAACTCCAAAGCACGAAAATCAAAAGGCACCGATAATTCTACATGGTTCATTTCAATAGAAATTGTTAGATTTTAAAAAGATATTTTACTTGAGAGTTATAAGGGGTTTTAATCTTGATTAATTAGTTTGGGGTTGGGAATAGGGTTCTCTGAGTCTAATGAATTTAATAAGTTTAATTTAAATAATTTTCTAATTTTTGTTTGATTTTTATAGGCTTTAAACCATTAAATTACTTAACGGGTCTGAATTTATCACAAAGAAAAATAACTTTAAAGTCAGTGGTTTGAGTTAATTTATGTTGGTATTAGTATAAAATTTTTATCATAGAAATTAGAAGTATAGTAGACTATTGATTAAATTTTTCTCTAATTTTTGATATTTTTAACTAATTGTTTTATTATGCATTACTTCTTTCTTTCTTTCTTTCTTCTTCTTCTTTTTTTAATACATATATGTCTTATATATGTCTTTAACAGCCCAAGTCCAGGCCGAACCAGGTTAGGCCCAGGCCTAGTCTGGGAATTTCTTTTTGTTTTTTTTTTTTGTTAACAGGGCCCAAGGGCCCTGTGTTGCCTGGCCCAGGCCAGGCATGGCCCGGGTCAGCTCAGGCCAAGCCGGCCTTGGCCCAGCGGAGCCAGGCCAGCCAGGTCAGCCCAGGCCATGATATTTTTTTTAATTGGATATGTGCACAGTGGGCCGGCAGCCCACTGCGCACCCCTATGGGTGCAGATCCGGGTGGCCAGGTGTGCGACTGTTTTTTTTGAAATCTTTTGCTGTAAAAATTCTGGAAAAAATATGTAATTTAAAATATGGGTTAGTTAACCTCATATGTATTTTTAGTTAGATTTTAGATTGGGTTGTGATGTATAAAGATATTCATGGAGATCATGGTATAGACATGATTTTAATAAATTATTTATATCAAATAAATTTTGAGAAAATAAATTACTTACATAAATTTGATCTCCCCATCATATTCCTCAATCTCTGCACTTCAATATCCCTTTTATTCATGCTCCACTTGAGGGAAAAGAAAGAAAGAGGTGGGGAGAGTTGGGTCATGGTTTTATTTGGAGGTAAAAAAAAGAAGTAGTTTACGCTTTTTATAACTTATTAGAGAGTTTAGAAATCAGAATTTCAGTTGGATTCAAACTGCTTGATTGAGTAGTTTAAAATAGAATTAATTAATGTTATAATTTTGAAAATAAGATTTGTATTTGGTTAAGTTAGGATAGATGTGATGGTAGAATTTAGATTAGGATTAGTTAAGATTTATGAAAAGATTTGATAAGATAGGGTTGGGGGAATAGGGTTTTGGGTTAATGGGTAAGGATCTCAATGGTAATGGGTTATGGGCTAGGAAAAAGAAAAGATATGAAGAATAATAAGAATAATAATAATAAATACTAATAATCAAAAAGAGATAGTAGTAATAATAATAATAAAATTATCAACATTAAAAATATTATCTAATAATACTTGGTAAAAATACTACCATTAAAAATAATGACTAAAATAATACAATAATAATAAGAATGATAACAATATCAATATTAACAATAATAACAACTACAATAATAATAATAGTAACATAGTAATGGGAAAAATACTAGCTAGTAATTAAAATAATAATACTTAATAATGCTAAATATAAATATAAGGCCAAGATACAATTTACTATCTTAAAATAATTTGTACTATAAATCAAGTTAATAAATAATAATAAAATAACCAGTAAAATAAAATAAATAATTTAGAAAAAATATATAGTATTTTAGACCAGGGATATTACCACATTGTCTTGATGTAATGCATGTTGAGAAGAATGTATGTGACAGTATTATTGACACATTACTAAATATAACCGGTATGACTAAGGATGGAGTTAAAGCTAGAAAATATTTGGTTAAAATGAGTATACGCAAACAGTTGGCACTAGGGCAGAAGGGACAAAATACATTTTTACCACCAGCATGCCATACTGTCACGCCCCGCTTCCCAAAATACGCTGGAGCAGAAACGCGACACGAGTCGGCGGCGCATATACGCAAAGAAAATACCTCACGTATATGCGCTAAGCCTTAAGTAACCCAAAACAAGCTATAAATTTATACTATAATGAGTCAACGACCACTGCAATAATACAAATAAGCATCCACGCATAATATCATATGAATAAAGAACTGGAATTACAAATGAATATGATATAACAAGAATCAGGAAATAATATGAAGACAAGAAAGATAAGAATACCGGAATCGAATAGGGAGAAGCTCCAGCTCTTCGCGAAGCGTACCGTCTCCTCGAACACCTGCACAATAGAAACAAAGCGTTCAATATCTGGATGTGCAAATCCAGGGTCGTCAGAAAGCGACCTGGTGAGTGTGTGTGTAAAGGGGAGAGCTCGTGCATATAAACAATGTGCACAGAATAATAACAGATAAACTACAGACAAAAGATAACTAAATAACATGATAAACAGATAACTAAAGGATAATTGCATAACAACATGAATGAAGATAAAAGTCAACTATCACAACTATAAACAAGCAACTGATATCTGAAGGTATAACCAAGCATATGTCACTAGTCTGGTGTACAATCCTATATCTATCATAGTTTATATATAAATATATACAGTCGGGCGATCACGGTTAGTCACAATACATTAACAGTTTATTATTATTAATTATGCCAGCGAACACCAATTGCCACATATAATAGACGCATCCCATACTACGCCTACCACACATGCCAATCGAGGTCCTCAGTTATTGAAACTGATCGGTTGGAGACATTGTCTGTATTTTGGTGGGTCCCGTTCATACCCGGGACCACGGCCCAGACTCCTGGCGCTGAATAAGGACCTACCGCAAGGTAGTCAGGAACATGTATAACAGGAACAGGTACATGTATAACATGAATAACAGGAACAGGACGAGGTGCCAGTCACCCCACGGGAACCCTGCAGTTGAATCCTCTTCGGCTGCGCAACCTAAATCCTAGGTCCACCCAAAATACAGACGCTGTCTCCTCAATCAATCTCCCCAATCCCAGTGTAAGTTGTTTAATATCATGTTAATAGTTTATCAATATTACTTAATATGCATGTTACTTGAATCACTAGGATAACTCGGTGGTAGTCACGTAACAATATCAACACGTGTAATCAGGATACGGTATAACAGGAATATATAATAACAGTGAATAGGATCTGGTATAACAGGAATATGTAACAAGTATAACATGAAGGCGTTGTTACCGTATAACAATATTTTTCCCAACAATTAATGGTAGCATGGACATGATAGTTATTAGGTAGATACCAAGTATAATCAGTCTAATTTTCTCAGGTAAATCAAGATATTCAGGATGAGTATATAATAATCCGGCAAAGTATATAATCAAATGAAGTCCTCAAAGTCATCGACATATTTATCCTCTAAGTCAATGATATATCTGAACCTCAATAACTGAAATAAATACAAGTTCTGATTCATCTAATCAAATCCTCATATTTTAATTTGATCTAGATTATCACACTCTCTCATTCTATCAAGTTCAATCACAGGATCCCAAAGTCAAGTAACATATCAAATACACAAATAAGGTGAACAATCACAAATTCTTATGAAGTGATACAACGAGTCAAACTTATAAATATAATATAAAGTCACATGAAATAATACGAGTAAAACACAATAACGGTAAAGAAGAAAATTTCATAATACGAACACTCACAACAAAATTAAATGAAGTTAAACAAAGAAGTAAAACACTCACAACAAAATTAAATAAAATTAAACAAAGAATTGAAACACTCATAATAAAATTAAATAAAATTAAACAAAAAAGTGAAACACTCACAAAAAGATTATAGAAGGAAAATAAAGCACTCACAAAATTCTTATTTACTTGAAGAAGAAAGAGAACACTCACCTGAGATCCATCCCAAGTCCAGAGCACTGAAATTCTAGGATCCTGATAAATCTACATAAATTATTTCAATAGGAATTGTTAGATTTTAAAAGGATATTTTAAGGAGTTTAAATCTTGATAATTTAGTTTAGGAGTTAGAAATATGATTCTCTGAGTCTAATGAATTTAGTAGGTTTGGTTTAAATCAATTTCTAATTTTTGTTGAATTTTTAATATGCTTTAAACTATTTAAAATATTTAACGGGTCAAAATTTATCATTAAGGACAATGCTTTAAAGTGGTTGATTTTATTTAATTTCTGTTGGCCCAAAGGCCCATCACTCTAGTTTTGATGATGATCAACTCATGTAGTTATGTTTACTAATGATCTTGTGTTTAATTAGTGACAGATTTATGATCAAGATCTTAGTAGGTGCATAGCTTCAACAAAGGATTTGAAGTCAAGTTTTAGAGCTAGCACGGTGTTTTGGACCAAGTCAAGAAGATGAGAAGGCTTCAAGTGAAGACTTCAAGAATGAAGACTTGTGTCTAGGTTTGTTTTAATAAGATTTTTGTTTTTTAGATAAAATGTAAAGGATAGAGTAGTTGGTGGATTGCTCAAGTACATATACACACACACTCTTGATAGTTTTGTTTTTACAAAAGATTTTTTACTTTGGAAAAATACTTTTTAGTTTTTGGAATTTCTTATATGCATGTCTTTTATCCAAAATCATATTTAGAGCTTAATATCAAAAACATAGATATCATAATTGTGTAGTGGATCATATCCATACACACTATGCTTTAATGAATTCAACATATCTTATTTTCGTATCATGAAGATTTGGAAAATAAGTTTTAGAAAAATACTGTTTTTCATTTGAGCCATTTTTCCAACTTACAAAAATAGTCCAAAACATTTGTAACATGCCTTGATTTTGTGCAAGCATGTTGTGTTATCAAAGTATATTGTAAAACTATTTTTGTATATTTTTCAGTATTTTATGGGATTTTTATGTAAGACAAAAGACAAGTTTTAATCCCTAGATTTTCTGTCCCAGGCTTCAGCCAGTCGACTGTCGACCGACCAAGTCGACTAGGGCTGAAGTCGGTCGACCGACTCGGTCGACCGACGTGCACAGACATGCACGCCAGCTCTGCAGGATGGCCGGCCGACCGACCCGGTCGACCGTCTAGAGAGCTCTGCTCTCTGGAAAGGCCCGGCCGACCGCGCGGTCGCCGGACAGAGAGATTGCTCTCTGTATCCTGGCTCGGTCGACCGCCCGGTCGACCGATAGCTCAAACGGTCTGAAATATGACCGTTGGCCGGTCGGCCGGACGGTCCGACCGACTGGCCTGACAGAACCCCGACGGCTAGTTTTTTGAGCCTATAAATTTGGGGGTTTGGGCATTGTTTTCACCAAGATTTAGAGAGTATTTTTGAGCCAGTTTTTCTAATCATTTTCAGAGGTTTTTCTCCACAAAATTCAGTGCAAATACTTCCAATCAAAGGGGAGTTTTTATCAAGAGTGTTAAAAGAGATTCTTTTGAGTTTTCCTCCACCATCTCTTTCCTTGTTTTTCTCACACAAACACTTGAGCTATCCATTGATTATTCATTCTATAGGAGTGTTGTAGTGAGAGTGTTCATTGGTGATCAAAGTGTTTAGATCACCAAGAGATCTTTTCTTGTTTCTTGAGGAGGCGGACGAGTGCGTTCGCGGTTGTTTCGAGTTCGGGTGCGAAACTCTTGGTTTGAGGTGCGGCCTCGGCGAGCTTGTGGGGCTTGCGGTGTGTACAGTCCGAGAGTTGTAGGTGTTGCAGCACCGGGTGATCCATTGGGATCGATTATAGTGGAAATCCTTCGTGTGTCGAAGGCGGGATGTAGAGTAAGTG